>JABXWE010102166.1:0-25191 GCA_014611495.1 Limonius californicus
CTTGTCGGATAACTTTCTGCTGATGCTTCTTGTAATACGACTGTTGTATTACAGTATTACAGTCGTATTACAAGAAGCATCAGCAGAAAGTTATCCGACAAGACCTGAAGATGGCAAATGTGACTTTGCCGAAACGTCGTCAAGACAACCAGCCCGGTCCGTCCCAGGACCAAGAAGTTGCTACGCGGAAGAATTCCTGGAAACCAACCACAGCATACAACACCCGCGGAATCCTCAAAACCAACATATATATATATATATATATGTATATATTGCTATAAAGCCCCGACGTTGAAGATGCCATAAAATTGCTATGGTGAAAATAGCTTTCGCAGTAATGAAAATTTTCACCCTACGTTTATTGTGATAATAATTGTAATAAGTCAAATAAAGGAATTTTCCCTGTATATACTAAATTACAAATCTAAATCAAAATTCTTCTTTATGTAAACACCATAGACATTTAATCTCACCCGGTATAACATTAAATGTTGCTAGCTCCAAGTTACAACAAATATTTATCTTCATGAATACCTACCTTATCCATGAACAATAGTAGATTAATATCTCAGGGTACTGCATATACTTCTAAATACAGAGACATAAAAAGACAAACGACAGGTATTTAAATGACTCAAATTCTAAATAAAGATATCAAATTAAGAAATTAATTATGCTCAATAAAATTTGTACCGATGCAGATTTTACATAAATTATACACATTCATTTTCTTTATTAATAAAAAAAAAATAACTTTCTTATAAGAATTACCTGAAACCAATTCTCCTCAATCCAACCCTGCAATGCGCATAGGTATCACACGCAGCTCCCAAGTTGCAGACAGTTCAACTTGCTTGTTGCGTCAGCCTCCCGTTAACGGTTGTTCATTGTTAAATAATGACTTCCCTTATATATTTTGTTAAGTAGAGGTCCCCGAAGATACATAATCATCGCACAAGTAAGTGAATGTTCAATATGAATTACACAAATCTCAATAAAAGTTAATATGCGTTGTTTTATTTTTTTAGTGTTCTCACATAACCTCAGAATAAACATCAAAACACGGAGATTCACAACTTTGAAGTTCTTTTTTGATGCTTTGCAAGACGTGGTACGCCTCAAATGAACTTATTACAGCTTCTATCTTTCAAAATTCCATATATTACCTAAGATTATGTTCCGAAGCACAATATTTTTCTCGTAGAACACAATGAAGCACTTTTTTATTTATAATGGGTAATTATTTCTTTATTACGAACACTTTTAATTACAATTTGTGGAGCAAAATTTTTACGTCTCCTTTTTGTTTACAAAATTTTTCAATCTCCACGTATTTTGTTTTAATTTTAAACCAATAATAATTCATCATTAATATCAACTATTTTAAAACTGACCAATGATAAAAATTAAAGTAATGACAATTCTGAATTACAATATTAATTATATAAATAATTTTCTTATGGAAATTCAAAAGTTAAATCTAAGTACACAATTACATAGCTGATCATTTTTCCTACGTTTTGACATCTCACATGACATAATTTAGTTGTATAATAAGAAATCTCATATAACTACCTACTTAAATTTTTTATAATATTTATTTAACAATAAATAAACATTGGAATATATTCCTCCACATTAATAAAGTTCCTTTAATTACAATTTCAATTACTAAATCACCTTTCTATAGAAGTCAGTCCAAAATTATAACGTTAACCTTACAAATTTAATAAATTTTAATTTCTATCTTAATTTCAAACAAATCTAGTCGCATAACACATTACAAAGCTTGCTTTAATATCAACTTAATCATAAGAACAATTATCATTGCATTACAAACTCGTTTAAATATTCAAATTAACATTTTAACCTTGTTCAAATGATAACTTTATATGAATTTTAAAATTTACATAATAATTTCAGAATCTGCCTGTACCAATCTTATCAACGATACATAATACCTGTGTAACAATGACATACAAAAAGAAAAACTCCACCTGTACTAGGATGTCTCCACATATAGAAATTACGATGCTAACATACCACATCGGAAATGAATTATTAAGCAAATAATCTGCTGTAACTTCGATTCAACAACCTTTTAAGTAGTAAAATTAGTATAATAAGTTTACAAACGTAATGTTTATGGTATTTATTAATTAAGGTGTCAGTAATATCATGGCAATATATATTTATTTTCGGTACAGGTCGAGATCTTTTGGAGTTAGAAACTGTACAAGATGAGATCCTTTTTGCAAGGTGAGGTCCGATTTTGGATCTCGTCTTGTATCCATGTGTATATCGTACTCATTCAAGAGGACATGTGAAGGGGTGGTGAAATTCAAATTTTTGCCCGGAGCTCACCTTGTACCCATTTTGGGCGATTTTATACTCTACAAGTTCATCTAACCCCACTGTAGAGAGCGCTGCAGCGCCTTTTTTGTATAAAACCTCAAGATATATTTTGCAGTCAACTTGAGATCCGGCATGCTTGGCAACATCGCAGATGTTGTTGCATCTTGATTTCTCGGAAAAAGGGTTTGCTAATCGCTTCGTTAGTCGTACGACGGCATTTTTTAAATTTATTTATTTTAAAATTGCTTCTATGCGTGTGCATGGGAATCTCGTAAATAGTAAGAGCTACAAATTCGGTTAAGTACTATTAGCATTACTTATTAATACCTAACATTTAAATAACAAAATAATTTTTAGTTTTGTGTAAGAAATTGAAAAATCCCAATGTTTTTATTTATAATAAAATACTTGCAAATTATTAGGACATTTTCTTTGTTGTTTAAATACACCCCGTAGGTTTCTGTTTAGTCCAATACTGTTTAATTTAATTTGTAAAATTAACAATATTACAGTTACAAAACTACCTGAACATTAGTAGGCCTTGACTTGGCAAAAATATTATCAATTATTATGTTAAAAAATTGACTTTAAATAATAATGTACAATTACATTAAAAATTTATACGAAATTGTAGACACCCTGTTAGCACATTTAATTGTTAATCAATGTCTTACTTAAATGGAATTGCTTAGGTAGAACAATATCAAATAAAAAGTTTAAAGTAACTCTCCATCAAAAATGTGTTTAGTTACTGTATTTTGAGCAATAAAAATACTTATTACAAAACAAAACGAACGTAAATTATTAAAGGTAAAAATAAATTCTGTTTTTAGACAATGTGTAGCGAATTTAAATAAAAATAATGTGACACAGGTTAAGAATTACAATTTGATTTACTATGACTATCTTAGAAAGTAGTCAGGATTTTATGGATAAATCAATAATTAATTAGCAACTAATAACCGTAAATTATATAAACTAAAGGCTACTAATACGTAAATCGTTTTATGGTTATTATACTTTATTAATTTCAAAAGAAAGTAGAACAAATACGGTATTGAAGTAAACAGAACCAAAAGCCTGTACCAATGTATTTATAAAACAAAGATAATGCGAATGTTTCGAAAATGGTCTAGCTAGGAAAAGATATCATTTCAATACTACGTAAATTTTACCTGAATAATGTGCAAGTGTATACAGTGTGAATAAAAAGTAAGGAACATCGATGCTACAGCTTAAATAATAACTTTACGAAAAAAAGTTCCAAACAAAAGTTTCCTATCACGTTATTTGGCACAATTTGGCGTTTTTAATTTTTTTTTCGGTTGGTATATGTTTTAGCTATGGCGTCATCTACATTTTTTTAATGGCAACCTAAACTTGTTATGGCATGACCAGTTAGTGCTTAAATATTTATTTTTATCACTGGCAACATTTTTCATCAGGTACACTTATTGCAAAATAAACAAAAGACAATAGCAGGTCCACCAATTAGTAAACTAGTTTCAAATCATATTTAACATCAATTTAAGAAAGCAAATGTTCAAACTGTTCGCCATACACTGTCTGACAGTGGGCAATACGATTAGAAAATCCTCGAACTGCATTTTGAACTGTAGCAGGTGATATTGCTCGTACATGCTCACGGATACGAATTTTTAGATTTTCCAAATCGTCTGGTCTGTTTGTATACAGTGTACTTTTAAGATGGCCCCATAAAAAGAAGTCAAGCGGGTTTAGATCCGGAGATCAAGCTGGCGACTCAATATGTCCTCTTCTTCCTATCCACCGATTTGTAATCATTCCATCTAAATATTGACGAAGATGTATGCCATAATGAGGTGGAGCACCATCCTGTTGCAACCAAATTCTATCGTTCGGCGTGTCCGAATTTTCTGCATTTGGAAATAAAACAGCTAACGCGGGAACAATTTCAAACCTCAAAAAATCCACATACCGATCAGCATTTAATGTGCCATCAAAGAAAAAAGGACTAAGAATTCTGTCTCCTATAATTCCCGCCCACAGGTTTACTTTTTGTGGATACTGTGTGTATAATTCTTCCATCCAATGCGTGTTATGTCGCGACCAATAACAGGAATTGTGCCGATTTGCAGCTCCATTTAAAGAAAATGTGGCTTCGTCGGAGAAGATAATAGAATTCACAAACTGTTGGTCGTTATGGCACCTGTCCATTATTTCTTCACAAAATTGAATTCTCCTATTAAAATCATCTTCTGACAATTCTTGAACAAGTTTCACCTTATTTTTCTGAATGTAAAATATTCAGTACAGTTGCTTGACTAACATTATTATCCAGGGCTAATTGTCGAGTTGAAATATGAGGATTTTCGGACAATGTCCAACATTTTATCGTCTGTTCCTATTTTTGGACGGCCAGTTTTATCAAAAACTATGACGTGGCCCGTTTCTCTAAATTTTCTATTAATTTTTCACGATTTGGATCTACAGTATTAAATAAAGCGCACACACCGTCGTGAGTTCTCTTTTTATCACCGTGCCCAATCATCATCAAAATTTCGATACGTTCAGTGGTGTATACGCGATGCTTAGGTACACGTTCACACACTATTCTCAAAAGAGTTTACGAATTGTCTGATTAAATAGGGCGAACAGAAGAATTAATACAATGAGCAATTGTTGATTTTAGTATAACACTTTATTAACTGATCACGATGGTATAAGAATGATACAATACAGGAGCAGGCGACAGATAAAAGGTCTGCTCTCTGCGAATGATAAAATAGTACTTTTGATTACAAGAATCACATAACACAGTAGCAGGCGACGGATAAAAGGTCTGCTCCCTGCGAATGTTCAAATGGTAATAATTATAAACAGGGCCTCCGAAGAGGGCGAAGATATTTTCTAAACACTAAACCTAGAACAAGAACCGCCCCACGCTATTGTCAGCTAACAAATCTTACGCAAATCTATACCATGTGCGTAACGAACCCGCACATGGCCCAATAACTAAATCATTGCACTGACAGTAATGTTGTCCGAAGAGTGGACCTTCATGTGGGACAGCTTCCTGTTTATCGACGGGGGGCCACGGTCCTTCGGTCCACGTGTGTCGGCAAACTCAAACTTATACAAAAAATGAAAGATTATTGTTGGAAACCGAACATTCAGTTTCTGTTAAACATACCATGATTAGAAATTCGTATTTAACACAGGACACAGACTAAATTTTAATTAGTTATTAATGCTAAATGTCACCGAATTGGCATTACAGATTTGCATTTGTTCAATTTTAAACAGTTTCCAACAATTGCTTACTATTGTCTTTTGTTTACATTGCAATAAGTGTACCTGATGAAAAATGTTGCCAGTGACAAAAATAAATGTTTATCGTGATTGTTCTTGAAATGTTTATTATGCAAATGTACGATATTTTTACATGGCTGTATAGAGAATAAAAAGCACTAACTGGTCATGTCATAAAAAGTACAGGTTGCCATTTAAAAAAAATGCCGATGACGTCATAGCTAAAACATATAACAACCGAAAAAAATAATTAAAAACGCCAAATTGTGGCAAATAATTTGATAGGAAACTTTTGTTAGAAACTTTCTTACGTAAAGTTATTATTTAAGGCTGTAGCATCGAGGTTCCTTACTTTTTATGCACCCTGTATATTACAATTAACTGAAAATTACAGAATCGTCAGATATGCATTTGTAATATATTAGCTGTGCAATATTTCCAAAATTTAGCTTCTTACATAATTTTTTGAATGATTGAGTCATCTTGTTGTGTTGTTTTTAGGGCAAAACATAAAAAAGGCAAGTAATAATCTGTCGATAAAGTCTAATTTTCGGCTGGAGAAGTGGCTTTCTGTGCAGTTCTAATTATATTTTCATAACATAAAATTGACAAAATGTACTGATAAAAACCTATTGATAGTAAAACCTTGTTTAAAATACGTAACATTTAAGATAAACCATGTTCTCTCTGTTTTAGCACAATTTGCACACGTTGCACAAATCAGCAGTGGCCAGCAGTAATATGTATAAACAAGATAACACTTATAATAGCTGTAACGCCAAGGTTACCGGCGGACCTCTGTGAATATTTCGAAAACGGTCTAACTAGAAAAATAAGATAACATTTCAATACTACGCAAAAGTACCTTAATAATGTGCAAATATATGTATTAAAATTAATTAAAAATGGCAGAATCGTCGGAAATGCAGTTGTAATATATTACCTGTGCAATATTACCGAAATTTAGCTTCTTACGTAACTTTTTAAATGATTTATCTTTCTGTTGTGTTGTTTTTACGGCAAAACATAAAAATTGTACGAAACAAAAAGGCAAGTAATAATCTGTCGATAAAGTCTGATTTTCGGCTGAAGGTACCTACTGAAAACAAATGTGTGGTATACAAACAAAACTTTGTCTATGATGAACAAACGAAAAATATCTTTTATTAAAAATTAATTCAAGTTCCTAGTATAGTTGAGTTTTTGATAAAAAATTGAATTGTTTTGATAAAACTAGGTAATAATTTTTGATTTAATTTAACTCTTAAAGAAAGCATTGCAACTAAATAAGGAACGTAGGAAGTGGGTGTCATTACACTAATGAATGTTTTTTAAATTATAGAAGATGGCAAAGATGGCACTTCTGCAAACATAAACTGTTTAAAAATGGCAAAATTGCTTCCTGCCAGTACGAGTAAAATTGGAAGTCTTATATTTTTTTGTTACAACATGAGAGTCGTAGATTTTCAGACATCAATAGCAAATATTGCCTGCTTTACATTAACAAGCTGAAATATTTTAAATAAGTGTCAGAAGTTATTAAGTTATAGTAATCTAGACTAGTAAACCTATACATATAACATTTTTTGGTAAGTTTGTTAAATGAAAAATTTGTTATTGTACCTGGTCGGCTGTAACTATTTTCGGAAGAAGTGTTTTCTAGAATAATAACCAGGTTTAGGATAATTATGCATTTGCATATCTGCATAAAAGAAAATGCATATTTTAACCCAATCAATGCATATTTTGAAGGTTTCTAATTAATGCTGCATGTTTTTTAAATTTTTGATATCAATTTGTATAAACAAAATTATTTTGAAAGTTTTAAGTATTTTCGAAGTCGGACAGCATGAAAAACACATCTGTTTATATTTTTGGTGAATATTCCTAAGTTTTAAGAGTAAGCGCCAGAAATGCATGCTAATCTTTTACTAGCCAGTGCAAATACGTTTCCCTCAATTCTTAAAATGGTTTAAGGATGATAGCCCAATTAAACCTATATTTCCCACTGGTCTTCTTTCTGATAATAGAAATGTATTGATGGTGAGGTTCTACGCCCTATGAAGCAGTTTGGCCTGCAAGGCGGAATGTTAAAGCTCCCCCATTCTTGCTCCCACACCCGGTTTGTCGCCAAATTAATGACACCTGGTGAGCATCACATATTGGACAACCGCAGTATTACCCCTTGTTCATTCGAACGCCGGTACCCAATTATTTAAAGCAACTATTTATTACAGCATGTAATTACTAAATGTAATAATAATATTTAAATTTAATTTTGATAATATTTTATTATTAATTACTTTTATTAGTATCAGTTTTTGTATCTATCCGGGTCCTACTTTACTTAAACAACTATAATTTAAAGTGCATATTTAAGTGCTTATTTTCGGTATTCTACATAAATATTTGCATGCATATATTCCAAATTTTAGGTGCATCATTAATATTTATCCTAAGCCTGATAATAACACTCTTTTGGGTTTGTGTTTTAGTGGCGTTAAAGATTTCCAAAATGTTATTATTGTTTTCCACATTTGCATTAGCGCCTCTGACTTGAATATCATCCTAAAAAGAATTGCAGCTTTATTATGTATAACGTATACTTGTTTTGAGCCAAATTAATGATTATTATGCATTACAACGCGGATTAAAGTCAAAAGGTTTATATTTCAAGGAGTTATAATGAATAACAAGGAGGTGAAAATAAACGCAGCTTGTGCAGAGGAATATAGAAGACTAACAAACTTACTAAATGAAAAAAAGCTCCTTTCGCACTCATACGGAAATAAACCAACAAGAACCATGAAAGTGAAGGCGAGGAAACTGCGCCTGTCATGTCCTAGAGAAAACATAGAAAATGTAGGTAATCAAGGATACAAAATTATAGAAGCCGTTAATATTCTGCAGAGAAATGGGAAGAAACCCTTTCCGCTATTTATCCTAAACACCACAAAAAAGAATACAAAATGGATGAAAACAGTAAACCTAAATGTGCCAACTGAGGCGGAGCCCACCGAGCCAGCTACAGAGGATGTGAAGTGGCTAAAAGGATACAAATAATAAGAAAGTAATAACCTGTCGATAAAGTCTGATTTTCAGCTGTAGAAGTGGGTCTCTATGCAGGTCTAATTATTTTTCCATTATATAAAATTGAAAAATTTACATTTCCGTAAAAGGTCAATCATGTTTTCTTTTACGATCCTTTTGTTAATACAATAATTTTTTCGACACTTAAAGCAAAATAATATTGTTCATAAAAGCAGAAAATGTCTGCATAGTTAATATACTACGAAAATCCATAGTATCTGTATACTGGTGGACAGTATGAACTCAAAGAAATGCTGATGTAACATTACAAACACTATCAACAAAATGTATTTATAAATTGATAGTAAAACCTTGTTTGAAATACGTAAGATTTAAGATAAAACATGTTCTCTCTGTTTTAGCACAATTTGCACACGTTGCACAACAAATCAGTAGTGACCGCCAGTAATATGTATAAACAAGATAACGGTTAAAGCAGCTGTAAGGCTAAGATTAGCGTAAAACTTCGGCAACGCCGGCGGATCTCACGTTTAGTTACATATGTCCGAAAATACAAACATGGATCTCGACTTTACCTATGCTGTTACGGATCTCGCGTCGTTATTTATTTATCACGTACATTAAAATCGCAAAATTGTTTCCCCTCTAAAGGTGTAGGGTTTGAGATGTTAATTATAAAGCCATTAATAAGAAATATACTCTAATAACCCATTCCCTTATGGCGGATCTCGGGTTGTCCTAAATTTATTCGGATCTCAGCTTGTTACAAAAACAGATATGTATATATATATATATTGCTATGATATTTAATCTATATTAATGTTAGTATAATAAATAATGACTTATACTATGTTAGTCTTATAATATAACTATGATAACATGAGATTTTTGGCTTCGTAATGCTTTACGAATATTAAAAAGGATATTATTTTCATTATGGGAGGTTGATTGTGCCTGAAATTGTTGATAATTAGTGTATTTAACATGTAAAGAAGGCTATTTATAAGATTGCATTGACTAATATTGGTAAATGTATACTTAATAGGAGAATTAGGTATCTGATGATGTCCGGAAGTGACTCGTACTGGCATCATAAGTGTTTACAGTGTTTTGGTGACAACACTTTCCTTAGTGGAACAAGTTGTGACATCGTAGTATGATGTAGAAGGTTATTTTGGGTTGTTTAGGGGTGTGAAGGAGCCCTGAAACTTAAAATCTTTTATTATTGTGAATTTATATTTTGTAATGATGGGTATTACTACACTTATTTATGTTTAATTTTAATATTATATTTATATTATATTGTATGTAAAGAGAAGTGGAGAAGAAATTGATGTAGTTATTTTGAACTTGTTTAATATTTATTGTAAAAAGTGTTGTATTAATGTGATTTATAGGTTAGAATTCCCTAATTGGTTATTTTTCTATGTTTAATGTATGTTAAGGGTAAATAATTTGGTTCTACATGTTTATTACTATTTGTTCTTGATGTTTATTATAATTTTGAAGCGTTTTGATGAAATTTTGTGTAAAATTCAATTTTAAAGCACATGTAAATTTTTTATCTCAAATTTGATTGTATTTTGGTATTAAAAGCTTCATAATTTTATCAAGATTGTAAATCTAATGTTTGTTTATTCAAATTTAACTTTACAACTTTGTAATTAATCATTTTAAATTACTATTAATCAGCTGTTATTTGTCCAGATAAATGTATGTCATTTGATTGGACCATTTTTGGATTTAATATGCGCCTAGGTCCCAAAATTGTAAAATTTTGTAATTTAGTCTGTCTTCGGTGTTTAAAGAGTTAGCACGTATAAGTTGCGAGCTCCAATTTTGAGTTTAGCTTGTAGTAAAGACTAGTTTCGCAAATCTTGGGCAGGGCCTGGGTTTGTTTACAATAGTGTTGAGGTTATGTAACCTAACAAAGTTTGAAAATGCTTGAATATCTTATGTGATGTGTTTAATAATGTGAATAATAACAGTTTAGTTAATTTTCAAGTTTAAAATTGTTTAATTTTTATAAAAATAATTCAACTTACCTGAAGTGAACAGTCAACGGTGTTAAATTTCAAAATTTATGGAATAAATAAGTTATGGAAGCCTATTAAATGCAAAGTGCTATCATTAATGCATTAAAAGAAAGAAGTCACTTACCATTTCTGAGATATTTATTGAGTTTAACTGCAACTGTAAGCGATTTGTTGAAGGGCGAGGTCATCATGTGTTTAGCAAGATTCGACAAGTGACAGTGTTTTGATCAAATTGGCGGGAACTGATGACAACGCAATTTTGACAAGCCAGTTATACACAGTGCTACAACAATATGGGGATATACACATGGAGTCAACATTTAGGAAACACAGATAAGTTTGTTTAATTGTATTATGTATTAGTATTTATGTGTATTGGATTTATAATTGCTATATTCTGTAACTGTCAATGAGCGAGGCCACGAATTCAAGAACCCCGAGATCTTTATAATATTTATATGCTATTATTAATAATTATTTGATGGGCGTAACCAATATAAAAATTTTATTAAAGCTAGCCGAGGTATATTAATCAAAAATTGCATTTGTTTATGTAATTAATAATTATTTCTATAAATAATACATAGCAATATATATATATATATATATATTGCTATGTACACCTTTCCTAGCTGATTGTACTGGCAGATTTCAACTCAATGATCAATGAATTCTCACCTTACTGTTTCACCTCGGCTTAAACTTCTCTTCTCAGGGTTTCGTGGCTTCCTTTATGCTTCTATACCTCTAAATATAGTATACTCAAACACTTCAATATAACTGCCTGTAGCATAACTTTGTTTAATTGATCAAAACTTACAACATTCGAAATGTATTGTGCCAAATATAATTCGTTGTATAATAATTTAATATAATTTGATTGCTCGGGTGTGATTTACTGGGTGAAGCCCGATCACACCTCCGCTTCATTCAAATATCGGAATTCGAATAATTTTTTTATCCTTATTTATTCATAACCATAACAACCCTCTTTTTATAATACTTGCCCTATTGGAGCTCACCCTTTTGATCACATGAACATATTCACGTTCGCCATGCGAACCTAATTATTCCAACGCTACCTCCAATAGAACAACCATTTACAAATCCACTAGCACATGAATACTTAATGAGGAGATCCATAAGTAAAAATATGTTCACACACTTACATGCAGTGCACTGACGGTACAACTACGACCTGCTCATAACATTACCATGACATCTCCATCTCGAAGAGATTGCGAGCTGTGTTTTTCAAAACACGAGCTCGGAATACTCTTCCAAAACTTTAATACTGCGTATACAAAACATAATGTCTTAACACAACACATAACTACTCATTATTATCTAATGCGTTCTTTAATCAACATAATCGATTCACACCCCTCCTGACGAGCGCTTAAACACCCCTTTAAAACCATCCCTCTCTTTCCCTTAACAGGTTTACCGCTCTCATTACCTCATTTAGTTTTCTCGAAGACATCCCACCTTTTCGCGTTAAACTGTCAGCAACAATGTTCTTTTTTCCCTCTATATACACTACGTCGAAACTAAATTCCTGCAGTAATAATGTCCACCTATATATCCTGCTATTTGCAAATCTGGTTTTCAATAATTGCACCAAGGCTCCGTTATCCGTCTGTACCGGAAATTGATCCCTGTTAAATAAAACTTTAGCTTCATTACCCCGAAAACAATCGCCGCCATTTCCTTTTCTGAAATGGAGTACCTTCTCTCGTACTCGTTCAAATTCCTGGACACAAAACATACCGGCACCTCTCGTCCATCCCTCATCTGCACCAATTCTGCAGTTATGGCGTTATCCGATGCGTCTGTGCGCAGTATGAATGGTATCCCATAGTCTGGATGGTACAGCCGTAATTGACCGCAAAAGCTTTTCTTCGACTCATTGAATACCATTTCCTGTTGCGACCCCCATTTCCATCTAACGCCTTTCCTCAACAATTCCTGCAACAAAAGCAATTTCTCCGCTAACTTTGGTACAAACTTCCTGTAGTAATTTAATATTCCGAGAAATCCTCTCAACTGCCTTATATTCTTGGGCCTTGGATAATCCTGTAAGTCTTTTAATCTTTCCCCATCAACTTTTACTCCATCTGTGTCTACTTTAAACCCAAGAAATTTCACTTCTTTGCAGAAAAATGAACATTTTTCTATGCTGAGCTTCATGCCATTGTGCTCTAACACCTGTAGTATACACTTAAGATGTCGCATGTGATCATCTTCTGATTCACTGAATATTAAAATATCGTCCACGTAATGGCAACAGAAATCCTCAAAATTACTTGCATAGCACGTACCAATGCCGCGCTTGAAGTCGACAACCCAAATGGAACCATGAAAATTGATAAACGTTCCCATCTATACTAAATCCTGTGTACCCCCTTGAGTCTTCATGTAACGGTATTAACCAAAAAGAATTCCTCAAATCTAGCTTCGTAAAATATTTCCTGCTACCTAAACTTCCCAAAATACTTTCAATATGCTTCGGTGTCTCAAACTGTGGTACTGTCCTAGCATTAATTTGCCTGGCATCCAAGCACAACCTAATTGACCCATTACTCTTCTTTACCACCACAATTGGATTTATAAACCTCGTTGACGAAGGCTCTATTATCTTTTTTTTTAACATGTCGTTAACCTGTATTCTAACTTTCTCCCTATACACGTATGGAACTGGGTAACTTTTACAATGAAACGAATCTTCATCTTTAACTTGCAATCTATGTACATATCCTACTGCCCCTCCTGGCTCATCATCTAACAATTTACGGTGCGTCTGAAGCATTTCCTCTACAATCTTCCTATATTTCATATCTATATTCAACACATTGCACCCAACCCCTTTATCATTATTACATATTCCCGTAGTATCCCTCCCTATCTGATTTATATTTACTTCGGCTTCAGCACCACTATCTTCATTTATTTCTTTTATACATAACTTAATCTCTTTACCTTTGCAAGTCAATATTTTCCTTTCCATATCAAGAAGCATCTCATATCCATCTAACATATTCATACCAATGATCAAATCTACCGACATGTTCGGTACAACTAACATCTCCGCATTTACTTTTACCTCAGCATCCAAAGTTAATTCATAATTCAGCTGTTTACTGACCGAATTAATTTTCTTCTTATTCGCTGTGACCAACTCCACAGTTCGCACCCGTATTAAATGTTTCCGTAACATATCTATATTCCCATTAACAATTCCTTCATTTATCAACGAAAACTCAGCACCACTATCTAACAGTGCATGCAACATAAGTTCACGCAACTTAACTCTTATAAACGGCAAATTCTGCAACAAATTGTCTTTGATTAACGTTGTTTGTACCACCATCGGGATAACTAATAAATTCTTTAGGATGACAGTATAGATGGTTGGCGATAATGGTACTGCTTCCTAAAAATCCTGAGACGAGGGCGTCTCCACCCCCCTTACTTCTCCTTGCTTCTTGTCCGGCTCAACTGTTACTGTATTCACATATACCCGCGTACCCGAACCGTTATTATGCACGTCGTGGTCTTCTGCGCGCCAATAACTTCTATCTACTCTGTCATTGACCCCGTTTACCCTCGTATTCCCGTAATTCCGTCGTTCATACCCGCCGTTGTTGCTGTTGTACGATCTTCGATCGTTCCTTCTATAATCTTCCCGTCTCGTCGCATATCCTTCAGTATATCCACGACCCCCATTCGCAGGACGATACCTACTCGAGCACGAATCTCTACTTCGTTCATACTGTCCCTGATAACCTCGGTTTTCGTTACGGCCCCCATCATTTTTGTAAAACCTATCATTACTGTCAAATTGACAGTAGTTAAACTTTCTGTAACGCGCCGGTCGTTCTATATGATTATAAGCACGCAATACATTCAAAAATTGCTCCCACTCTGTAACATTATACTTTATTACCTCACCGGACACCGTTGTGTCAAATTGTGCTGCTAAAATCGGGATTACCACACTGGCATCTTTATACTCGTCAAATTGTTGGAATGTTAGTAATTGGTGTATTGCATAATCAACCCTACTCATACCTTTATTACAATTATGTCTACTGCACATCAGATCTTGTTTAATTAACGTTTGCATATTATTACTCCAATAATGTCTTAGAAATAATTCTTCAAATTTATCAAAACTGTCACATGCATTTGACACTGTGTGAAACCAGGTCACTGCCTTATTACACATCGCCCGTTGCATAACACTCTGTTCCAAATACATATTATAATTACACCCTACCTGTAGCTGAAGATTTTCCAAATACCTTCTCAAACTCACAATGAATGCCCGCGGATGTTTCTCTTGATCTGGGTCGAATTTCGGCACCTCTTGAACAGGAATGCCGCCCATTACACTCGGCGCTGCACCGCTGTGGTTTCTGAACACTCGTTTTTCCATCAACTCGAGCTTTCCTTTGACATTCGCCGTCTCTTGTACTACAACGCCTTCCAAATCATTGATTTTCGCCCGAAGATATAACATCCCCTTGTCAGTGTATTCCATACTTGACAGTTCTAACTTCTCACGTACACATTCAATCTTCTCGTGCATTTCTTTGCTTGTATCCTCCAATTTGTTATAACACTCTTTAACTTTTCCCTCGAGCTCTTCACTTCTTTCCTGTAAATCACACTTCAATCTAACTTCCATCCGGTTGACATTTTCTCGTATCTCCTCCTTCGATTCCTTCATTTCTTTGCTATTATTGTCTAGCTTGTAAAGTAAAGTAGTAAAGTAAAGTAAAGTAATATTTGTATAATTGCCAGTGGCGTACAATTAAACATAATATAGATATAATATAGATGTATATAAATATAAATAACATAGAAAAGAGCTATATATGCATAGATACCAACAATAATAACTACCATGAAAAAGAATAAAATTTAAGTTTAAATTTAAATTTAAAATTAGCGTTATTCTGTCAAATATTCCTCTAAGGTGTAGAAAACGTTTTCTGTGAAATATTTTTTTATGCTCTTTTTAAAAGCTCGTGGTGTTTGTGATTTCACACTTTCAGGTAAACGGTTAAATAGTTGTATGCCATTGTAAATATAAGACTTTTTGTATAACGATAGCGATGGGAATTCGGGTCTCAGCATATGGCAAGTTCGAGTGTTATAATTATGGACTTCGAAGTTTTTATTAGTCTCATCTCTAGTTTTGTGTGTATGAAGTAGCGTTTCGTAGATGTACAAGTTTGTTAGGGACATAATGTTATGAGTTGCAAAAAGTGGTCTGCACGTCTGTCTATTAGTTAAATTTCCAATTATTCTAAGTGCTTTCTTCTGAAGTTTAAATATTTTCCCGCAATAAGTAGAGTTTCCCCAAAAGAGTATACCATATCTAAGGTGGCTTCCGAAACAGCTATGATAGATTAACTTTAAAGTTTGAACACTGGATATTTCCTTCATGCTGTATAGAGCGAATATGGTTTTATTTAGTTTTTTTGCAAGTTTATCAATATGGCTAGACCAGGAGAGTTTGTCATCAAGTTCAGTGCCTAACAGGCTGCAGATACCGGAAGGAGTTATGGTATGTTTATGCATTAATTTGTTTTCGGGGATATCTAGTTTTATTAGGTGAGGAAAAACCATTACATTAGTTTTGGAAATATTCAAAATTAATTTATTTGCTGTAAACCAGTGTACAACTTTATCAAGATAAGAATTTATATAATCAAGTAATGTATTTATCGATGAGCTTGATGCTAGGATATTGGTATCGTCCGCGTACATAGTAATGTTAACATTTGAGTATGAAGGTAGGTCATTCACGAAGATAATGAATAAAAGAGGGCCTAGAACCGAACCCTGGGGAACACCATATGAGATTCGATTTGGACTCGAATGGTGTTTTTTAATTTCACCAGTTTTGTAGATATGAGTAATTTCTACTATAGCACTACGATTCTTCAAATACGATGAAAATAACTTCTGAGCGTTTCCTCGGATGCCGTAATATTCAAGCTTGCCTAGTAAAATATCAAAATCAATTAAATCAAAAGCTTTCGAGAGATCTAGATTAATGCTAGCCACAAATTTATCTGAGTTTAATTTTGTTAATATGTAATTTATAATGCTTTCTGTTTCTAACGTTGTAGATTTATTTGGCCGAAACCCATGTTGATTCTCACACAAGGCGTTGTTTGTTTCAAAAAATTTTAAAAGTGAGTTTTTTAAGACCATTTCAAAAATTTTAGACAATGACGGAAGGATGGATATAGGCCGAAAATTTGTTATATCATTTTTGCCACCTTTTTTATGAAGAAGTATAATTTTTGCTATTTTAAAATCGTCAGGGAAATACCCTTGTGCAAAACAGCAGTTTATTACGTCGGCTAAAGGAGAAGCCAAGACTTCTTTTGCACTTTTTATAACTTTTGTCGGCAAACCATAATTTTTTTAATTTCATAGCCATCGATTGAGGCAAAAAAGAAAGATGAATACCTATTAATTTTAACGGTTTCTAACATACTATGATAGTTCGATGTGTGTGGAAACTCGTCTAGTAGCTTTGTAACAATGTTTGAAAAGTAATTGTTAAAGATGTGTCCTACATCAACGGGATTAGATACCATATGTGAGTCAGTTTTTAATTCGAGGTTGTCACTAACTGAGTTTCTATTAGAACTTTGATTTGTTTCTTGTTTAATTATTTGCCACGTAGAGTTAGCCACAGTATTTGTGTTTTTTATTTTGATGTTATAATGTAATTCCTTCGCTTTTTTTACAATGGCTCGCAGTATTGAGGAGTATTTAACATAGTAACGCTGCAAAATATCATTTGAACAAAGTTTTGTTAGCAAGTACAATTCTCTTTTCGTTTTAGCAGATTTGCGAATACCTTTTGTGACCCAAGGTTTACTTTTATTTAGATATGTTTTCCTTAGGGGGAAACATTCCTGGAAGAGTTGCATTAGTAGACTATAAAAAGAATTGAACTTGTCAACAGCATCACAATGTGAATATACCGACTGCTAGTTTAAACAACTTAATCTATATACAAAATTATCAACGCTCTTATTGTTAAAATTTCTTCGATATTCGTATGTTCTTTGGTTTGAAGATTTATTTGATATCTGTAGAAACACCTGAATAACGTTGTGATCCGAGAAATCTATCGGGAAGTTTTTTGGTTTTGATGTACAGGCGGCTACATTTGTACAAACATTATCAATACATGTTTGGCTATTAAATGTGATTCTTGTTGGACTAGTGATTATGGTACGAAGATTATGTACCTCTAATATATCGATAAATTTTTTAGTTTTTGGATCTTTTTTGCTTGTGTCAATGTTAAAATCGCCACATATTACTAGTCGGTGATAATCGGTGATAATCTAGTACTAGCTTTAATTTTCCAAAAAAGATATCTAAACTACCGGAGGGACTTCGGTAAATTGAAAGTATTGTAATGTTTTCTCGTATTAGTTTTATTGCACAATATTCAAAATGGAAACTTGTGCTTATGTCAGAGAGTGTAACATCAGTGTACTTTATATGATGCTTTGTAAATAACATAACACCTCCTTTTTTGTTATTGTTTCTAGCATAGTATGATGCTAAAGTATAGTCTAACAAACAAAAACTATGAACGAATATATCGTTCAAACCGTGTTCATTTATACTAACGACATCCATTTGAAATTGATCAAGTAGTAGTTCAAGATTTTCGATTTTGTTTTTTATACCATTAATATTTAAAGTCACTCATTACTTTGTTACTTTCATCCATCTTTTTCATTAACATTTCCATCATTTGTCCCATTGAATCTTCCATTTTCTCCGCTTCTTTCTTACTATGACTTGGGCGGTCTGCTACTTCCCTCTCAGGTATTGCTACTCCCTGGTCTGCTTCTGTCATTCTCTTCTCCTTCTCAACCCTTCTTCTACCTTCCCTAGTCCTCATTGTATCCTCCGAAGTTTCCATATTTAACTAAACGTCAAATCGCCCCACGTTGGTATCGACAAAAAAGTTGCTATGTACACCTTTCCTAGCTGATTGTACTGGCAGATTTCAACTCAATGATCAATGAATTCTCACCTTACTGTTTCACCTCGGCTTAAACTTCTCTTCTCAGGGTCTCGTGGCTTCCTTTATGCTTCTATACCTCTAAATATGTATACTCAAACACTTCAATAAAACTGCCTGTAGCATAACTTTGTTTAATTGATCAAAACTTACAACATTCGAAATGTATTGTGCCAAATATAATTCGTTGTATAATAATTTAATATAATTTGATTGCTCGGGTGTGATTTACTGGGTGAAGCCCGATCACACCTCCGCTTGATTCAAATATCGGAATTCGAATAATTTTTTTATCCTTATTTATTCATAACCATAACAACCCTCTTTTTATAATACTTGCCCTATTGGAGCTCACCCTTTTGATCACATGAACATATTCACGTTCGCCATGCGAACCTAATTATTCCAACGCTACCTCCAATAGAACAACCATTTACAAATCCACTAGCACATGAATACTTAATGAGGAGATCCATGAGTAAAAATATGTACACACACTTACATGCAGTGCACTGACGGTACACCTACGACCTGCTCATAAAATTACCATGAAAATATATATATTGCTGTAGTATACCCCCTTACCTTATTTAATACGTTCAGCAAACAAAGAAAGAAATTACTGTGAATTACGTATTAAGTTTAGTGAAGGTAACTCACAATCTATACCACGGCTATATGAGACTCTCAGGGTAAATGCTGAATCAATAACTCACTACAATACTGTTTAATTTAGAAAACTTGATTAATATACAGTAAAATACAATAATGAAGTTTTAATTTTGAAATCCATATTATAAGTGCCCTCTGATTTTACAAATTTTAAAACTACAATCTAAATACATAAATGGCACTTTTAAAATTTCACTTTATTGTCCAAAACAAACTTTAAAATGTCACCCACCTTTATTCGTTGACACAAAACACAAGTCGCCTTCCTCCTTCTTCGGTCAACCCCTCCAAATCACACCAAAACTCCTCCACCTGCAGTCCAAATCCACACAAACAGCAACCTCCGCTCGAAAGACCTTCCTTGGATGTTTTATAAATTTCAGTAGAATCTCCGAATATTTTTTCTTATTTAAGAACGACTTTTTTTAAATAAAATTTGACAGTCGTTCAATAGTAATTTATTTAGCAGTCCAGATAATATCCATAACAAATTTCAATGTAGTAAGATCACAATTATAACTTTTATACGAAGAACTTAAATTGATATAGCTTTTGATTTACTAATACTTTCTTAACTGTTTTAATAATAATTTAAGACTTTATGAGTGGAATATTAATACGTACAACTTTCATTTAATTAATATTTTCGGTAACTAATAAATAAATTTCCTTTTTTTCCTATTATCAATCACGATCCAAAAATTATTAAAAACACAACCTCCTATCTATAAATAATTTACATAATAACAACAACCATCGGTACAACTCACGTTATGGATAAAATTTATCAAACATTAATAATAAATAAATAAATGATCTAAAATACGTTTTTGAATAGATTTGGGCCGAAAAAGAAACAGATTATAGAAAGTTCCAAATCCACATCATCCCTGGTTTATTATCAATAGTATATAGTTTATTGAAGAAAAATAAAATGTTAAAGCACCATCACCTGCCAATACGATATCACAATAATATATATTGCTATGTATTATTATAAAAATAAATAATTCATTAATTCAATCAATAGCCCTACTTTACAAGCCGTAAATATATGTCGTGCGATACAGTAGAAATAATTATTTTAATATTTTTGACCCACGTTGATGGCGCCAAAAATATATACTATGTAATATGGTAGAAATATTTATTAAACATAAATAAATTCATAAATTAACTTTCACGTTAGTAGCACACATTTTACAAATTAAAATTAATTATCTGTCAAACAAAGAACTTAAATTTTCAATCACATCAGCATATATTATTATAAAATAAATCTCAGGGTTCTAATAAAAATATTAGTATTGGTGGCTTCTCCCAAGATAGTCATATAATTACAATAATGAATGAAATAAATACATACATAAAATAATTGTGAACTTATCTTATATTTCAATGATTTTGGAACGAACTTTACATCATGCTAAATTGAAAATGCATAAACCTGCATTTAATTTGGCCCTGTAACGGTGACTTCATCTCCATGTGTCGATCGCTGCATTCCAGAAAACTGTTGAATCCGTGATTATTCCGGCCACCTCGCAAAATGTGTTAGTATCCAATAGAACACTTCAATAATTTAGTAGAATTGCACCAAGCAATGCAGGTAAGTAACTTTATTATATTTTAATCCATCAGAAAACACTTTTTACTGATTTTTAATCTGACTTATATTTCAGGAACCTCTTTAGTAAATTAAACACGTTCGAAGAATTAAATCAGGTACATTTTATTATTATTTTTGATAACACAAGAATCACATCACATACGTAGACTTTTAAATTAAATGAACATTGTTAGAATTAAACTTTAACCTCAAAACACAATGTAAACAATTTTGGCCACGCCCAAAATTTACAAAATTCGACTTTAATAGTTTACAATTTAAAATTAGGAGCAAACAATTAATAAGTGTTTACTCTTTAAACAACTAAAACAGACTGAATTCCCCATAATGGGCCCAAAAATCACCTACTCTAAAATGCAAGAATGGCAAACCAGAAACTTATCTCTACGATCATCATATGTTTTGAAACATTTTTAATTCACATATTACAAGATAAATAAATTATAAATTAATAAACAAAATTCATTCAATATTCAAGATAAAAAAATTACATGTGCCTAAAATTTCGGATTTACATAAATTTCAATTATTAAGTCACAAAATTATTAAAAACAGAAACAAATCCCTGTATCCCACTTCGTTATACACATTTATAGGCTACATAACTGCTAACAACAATATAACAAATAAAATAAGAATTATATCCTCCAAAATTTCAAAGTTCTAGTTTTCAGCGTACATATTTTGTATTTACTTTTTTTGTTATTATTATTTTTTTGGTATGCATTATTAGTTTTTTTTATTTATATTGTTTATTTGGTTTGTATTATTATTTAAAAATAGGGGGTATTGGTCTCTTTCCTCCCTGTTGACCAAGCTTCTAGGAGAAGCAGCGGTTAAATTTAGATTAGAGTTTGTTTGAATTAATTCATCATCCGTATTCATAGCGTGGTCGTTTACTGTTTTTTTTTAAGTTTTTTGGAGTTTACGGTATTTCGTTTGGGTTTCCTTTTAAGAGAGTTTGTACGTATTCCTTTTTCTTTGCTCTGTAGATTTTTTCTCGTTACTTGTTGCATTTTCTTTGATTTTTCCTTTCCTGTTCAATGGCATCTGCTGCTGGTGGTGAGTCCTCCTTTGTTCTTTTGACTGCTGTATGTTCCTGTTCTTCTAGTTGTTTTAATCTGAGTTCCTCCTTTCCTACTAATAGTTTATCATGGCGAATTACAGCCTTATATCGTTTCTTCCTAGCATCCTGCATATGCGGTTTCAGATTTTTTCTAATATCCAAAGTTTTCTTATCAAAGTCTTCGCTGATTCCTATGTCCAAACCTTTCAGCTTCTTTAAGTTTTTTAATATGTCTGTCCTTATTATTCTGGTAGTTAGGCCTACTTTGATTGGCCTTGTTTTTCTAGTTTGTTGTTTGCCTACTCTGTAAATAAAGCCAATATCTCCTTTTGTTATTTGTACGTCCATCTTTGCTATTATTCCTATTACAGTTTGTAACAGGGTTTGCACATTTTCTTCCTGTTCTTCCATTACATTAAAGATAATAAGGTTTTTCCATTTCCAAAGCTTCTATTTTTAGTTCTTGCCTTTGAACAGTTTCTTTAAGTTTTTGGTTTTCGTCCTGTAAAATTTTCATATCTTTTTTGATTTCTAGTTGTAGGTTGTCCATTTTATTCTCGAGGTGGGTTAACTTCTCCCTTATTTTGTGAAACATCTTTGAGGTGTTTTGATCTTGATCCCCTTCAGCCATTTTTTGTGTACGGGTTTATTTCGACGTATGACCTCTTATTATTTTCTTTTGTTGCGGTTGTATTTTTGTTTTCTTAATTATATAACTATATAATTAATATCCTTAATGCGGCCCTGCGCGTTGTTTGTGTTTGAGCATCTTCTGTTGCTTGTTTATCTTTCCCCGCGCGGTACAGCTGTCTCCGGTTGGCCCGTCGAGGCCAGCCTCTTATCAGCGCTTTCTTTCTAAAACCGTACTTTTGCTACTTAATACTAATCCTACCTTAGATCTGTTTATTGTATGGTACTCTTTTTTGCTTTTTTCGCCTGATTATGCTGACACTTTTATTTTACTATTCCCTTTTACCCCAAAATTCACTTATTAACTCGGAACGATTTTCACACGTGTAATCTCGCCCCACGCCAGGACCGGACCCCCCCCCCTTTGAAATCAGAAGACAGGTTAAAAGAATTAGAATACGCACTGGAAAAAATTAGCTGGGATGTAGTAGGGCTAGCGGAAATACGTAGAGAAGGAGAAGAAATTATACCTACAACTAAAATCAGGCCACATATTTTATTACAAATGTCTAAAAAAGGGATATTGAGGAGTAGGTTTTGTAATAAACAGTAAATTCAAAGAAAAAATAGTAAAAATACAAGGATAATCGGATAGAGTGGCAGTACTAGAGCTAGAAATTAATAGCAAAACCACGTTGACAATAATACAAATTTACTACAGAGGCAAGCACAGAAGAAGAAATTCAACTCTTTTATGAAACCCTCGAACAAGCAATCGAAACAGAAAGGGGAAATTACATGCAAATAATAGGAGATTTCAACAGCAAGGTAGGAAAACGTGCCAGTGAAGATGGAATCATAACAGGAAAATATGGCTTCGGATGCATGAACGACAGAGGAAGAATCTTGATAAGTTTTGCTATAGAACAGAAACTGTACATTACCAACACGTTCTATAAGGCAAGAAGCGGAAAAAAATGTACATAGAGAGCGACAAATGGATACAAAAAATGAAATTGACTTCATTTTTACAAATAACAAACAAGCAGTAAACAAAACGGAAGTAGTTAGTCAGTTGGAATTCAGTACGGATCATAGACTAGTAAGAACGACAATTATAGTAAACAAGCAGTTGGAGAGAATGAAGATGATCAATAAAAAAACACAAAAATCAATAGAATTTAATCAAAAAATATTCAAACAAAACTTATACAATATTATGGAAAACAACAATACATTTAAATGGAATGAAGTAAAAATACAGGAGCACTATAATAAACTGGAAGACATCCTCAAAGACACAGGAAAAACAGCAAGAAAAGAAAAAATAGAAATTGAGAGTAAATTCTCAAAAGAAACTATTGAACTGATAAGGCAAAGAGAAACGCTAAAAAACAGCAATGTACCCAGAGATAAAATCGAGTGGACTGCCTGAATAAATTAACTAAAAGAGAGATAAGAAAAGACCTAAGGAAAGCAGAAAAACTAAAAATAATAGAAATACTCGAAGATACAGGTTCGACAAAAAGGATAAATCAAGAACTATTTGGGAACAGAAATTGGATAACAGAGCTTAAAGTTGGAAATAACCACAAACACTCAAAAAGAAAAGATATAATAGTGGAAGTAACGAAATTTTATCAAAACTTATACTCGAGCGTCCGGAGTAACAATCAAGAGGAGATTTGTAACAGTATAGCAGAGGAAGAAGAAGAAACACACATATACGAAGAAATTAGTAAAAGGGATATCAGGAAAGCGTCACAAAAGCTAACGAACAAGAAATCTCCCGGAGACGACGGAATAAGCGTTACGAAGCAAAAATAACATATTCGAAGCATAGTATAGTATAATTCCATAATTTTGGGTAAATAACATGGCAATATATATATATATATATATTATTATTATTATTAATATTATTATATTTTATTGAGGGACCTACATATGAGCCCCACATTGAAGCTACAAAATATTATATACGAAAAAAAATTATAAATGTTACTTTACTTGCACCCGTAATAAAGATGATCCTCCCTTTTATATCCAAAAAATATTACAATATTATTACAAAAGTTGTTGGAACAACACAAACGGCTCACTTCAAATATAAACTTTAAAATAACTCTTATCTCAGGGATTATAATATAAATTTTTGGTAACTGCTGTATAGCCTTTAAATTCTTGCGCTGGTTAACTGTACAAGGCGAAGGATACAATGTAGTAAACACATGTACTTATAAGATATGGATGCAACAAAAAAATGATTTAATTTTTATCGCATTAACTAAGTTTTTTCTTATAAAACATTAAACAATTTTAACAATCTCTTGACGAAGTTACATGAAAGAAATAGTAATTTAACAAAGCACTTTTAAACGGACCC
>JABXWE010102167.1:0-105746 GCA_014611495.1 Limonius californicus
ATTAAAATTGGTTTACACGTTTCTGAACAGCATACAAAAATGTGATTTTTTAAGTAAACTTTGAACTCCTCTCACGGGCAAACGGTACATTTTGGTATATGACAAAGTTGGGTCCAATCGACTTCTTTTGACCTCTAGAATACGTGGTAGTTCTATGTCCCAGGAGTTTTGGGACACCCTGTATAATTCAACTATTTGAAATAGGCGACACAATACAAAAACAGAGACTACATTGATAATGATAATATTTATAGTTTAATACAAGATTTTGTTGCAACGTTCGAACTGAAAAAGGCTCACCGTCAGTGGCTTGCGATATTTAATTTCTTAGAACAGATCTACGCAGCCAGTGGCGTCGGAGTTTACAATTTAATACAATTTATGAATACACTTAGCAGTTAATCAAAAGAAGAGCGGACAACTGGCGACTGAAGGTCGCTTTGCGTCGCATTTAAAAAAAAGGTCCAGCACTTGAAAATTGAAAATTAAACTCGGAAAAAGTTGTGCTCCACACAATTAGAATTTTTCCTACCTTAGTGTTGTCAGAAAGGGAGGCACAACTGGGGTGTTCCAAGGATCTTCGGGAAGCGGGAAAAATTCGCTGGCACGCCCCTGAAAACTGGATCGAATGGAGTCAACGTTAAGGGCCAAAACTTCAATGCGTTTATCGCAACAGCGGCATAACCAGAGGGACAGGAAATGGGCTCGATATTAATCCGCCAAAGGCGATCAGCAAATTCGTAATGAATTGACTTCCCAGGGTTAAAATTCCAGCGTATTTCTTTAATCCGACGCTTATAGATGGTTCTCTTCACCCCACGGTGATAACTGCGTTACGAAAATCACGCGATGGACATCTATCGAAAACCCAAGCCGCCCCTGCAGTATTTGATTACGGCGCTTATCGCAAGCAACCGGGCGGAAGAAGATGTTAAGTCCGACTGAAGAAAGGACGAAACGCGAACACCCAAACACTGGAGGATTTCATCATATTGCGAAATATAGTGCAATGATTCTAGAACAATTTAACACGTAGAACTTCCCGTAAGGGCAGGTCAAGTGCGTAGATAAAATATTAATTGGCATTTCTACATGATAACAAAAAAAGGTCCACCAAAACTGTATTTGGGAATAATAATATAGTAATCGGCTTAAGAGCGGCAATTAAAATGAAACTTGAATTCAGATGAAGTAGCAAAATCAAACGAACATAACAATTAGCACCATCATAGGTTTGAGATATTAATTTTTGTGGAGTTTGTGATACCAGATGGAATTTCTTAGCACTTCTACAGTTCATAACTCGACCTGTATAAACATATCTAAATATTAAGTCCATTTGGCACTGATTTGACACGTCCGTTGTTGAATGGCTAGAAAGTCAGATTTCCATATTTGGTCAGAAATTTCTTCTCTACACACTGCTAGCATGCAATCTAAAATTTCATTTTGTATTGTCTCTGATGTTCTAGCAGAAACTGTAGTCCACCAGTTTCCTAAATATTTCCCGATTTAGTGAATCCTCACTTTCATCGTGATCTCTAATGCTGTCTCAAAGACGCTACAAAATCTTATACAGCTAATCATTCGTTTTAATACGTGCCTGTTTCTTCCTAACCTTTTTGTTATGTTTAGCGACAGTTTCCCTATAGACCGAACTTAATAGTGCTGCAACGTTTGCTTTTCCTAGAAGAGTACAGCTGGTGAATGCATGTAAATGATGTTTCGATATTTCGTGTTTTGCAATTTGTTTTGCCTGAGGTGATCCAAATCCTTTATTCCCGTCTTCGTCCAATATTTATCCATTCCTGTTCCGTCTTTATAAAATAAAAGACAGGGAGAACAAAATAATAAATTTAATACATCACACTCACATATCCGGCTGTTTCTTTTTATAAGTGTCTGCAGAAAAACGATAGGCGTAACACCTGTTCTATGCTTTTCTCTCCATTCTCTGTTTCAAATTTAAATTCGGCGTGAGCGTGCCTAATGTTTTAATTTGAAGTTTTTCTTCAATCAAGAATCTTGCAAAGTCAATCTTTAAAAGGTTATTAACACTATTCATTGTTTACTAGTCACAAAACGGCAGTTTAGAATTGAAAACTTCGAGCGCGGCCGAATCTGTTCGACCCACTAAATGAACTTTATAATCAATAATCGTAATATACGTACGGCCAGACGATTTTTGCCGAATACAGAGAATCATGGGGCCGAATAGATGCCACCTTCACGCCTACCGATTTAATAGCGCAAGGCGATCACAAAAATCGCAGAATGAATGACAATTTAAACATTAAAACGTTAGCTATAGAAGACAAACTTTTACAGAGTTAGTTCATTTTAATTATTGTTTAAATATAGAAAAGAAAAGATTAATTGCCCACTTATTCAAAAACCGCCACTGCTATTTACAACAGTATATGTGTTACGGGTAAAGTTAGATTAACGGGTAAACCTAGGATTACCCGGGTAAACTGCGTAATACCCACGAGACATGGGTAAAGTCCGAATCTAACCTAACCTAACGTAACCTAACGTAACGTAACCTAACCTAACCTAAACTTACCTAATCAAGCGACAGCGGGTAGAACGCGGTTTACCCGGGTAATTCGGACTTTACCCATGTCTCGTGGGTAGAACGCAGTTTACCCGGGTAATCCTAGGTTTAGCCGTTAATATAACTTTATCCGTAACATATGTATATCAATTAATGTAAGTTGCTCAAATAAAAATAAGCTTAAACATTTTTAAAGGTACACTAAATAATGCACAATTAGACTTTACATTTTTAAATTGAATCTCGAAATCTGTGATTTCAATCTTCTAAAGTTCAATATTACTATTGACGACAATAATCTTAAAATGTTCGAGCTTAATCTCAAAATTCCCACTATTTTCTCTTACAGCCTGACTTAGTATCAAAATTTCAGGCATTCGTCTTTGAATTTCCTTGTTTATCTTGGAATTTTCAACTTTATTGAAGACAAATTTTACTCGGAAATTCTAAATTGAATTTTCAAATCTGTGACTTCAATGTTCTAAAGTTCAATATTAGTTTCTGAATTATCGACAATAAGATCAAAATTTCCAAGTTTAATCTCAAACCCCCAGCGTTTTCTCTTACAGTCTGCGCTCAAATGTAGTCAAAAGTAGTAGTGGGGAAATTTGCTCTTCTATTTTTTGTTAAATGTGCTTTGCACCTTTAGCAAGAGTGGAAGTAAGCCGGAACTCCCCCAAACACTGTTCAAGTAAAACAGTTGGAAGTGGAACTATGTTCCGGTTTAAAATCACCAGGCATCACGGAAAAATATTTTTTTTTCGTAAACAATCAACGACAAAAAATAAACTAAAATGAACACAAAATGATTACTACTTGAAATCTGTGCTCTTTATATACCGGTCCGACGGTGGTGTTGTGTATTTAGTATGTATTATGTTAGTTAGTGTAGACTATGTCAGTCGTATACGTCATGTAACCAACAATGTCAAAACCAATCGAATAAAGAACCAACAAGCAAAACAGGTGGATAGCGGGCGGGGGGAGGTAGAAGCACAGTAAAATCGACTGTTGCACATGACACCAACGTGTACGTCACAAGCTTCTTGTGTCTCGTGTTTTTAAAACGCCCAACCAACTGTGTTCCCGCAATACATTTTTACCTCTGTAGATAAGTAGATTTGATGTTTATCTTTCTAAAATCTACCACAGCATACTGTCAAGTGATCCAAAAAAAGCTGATCCCCAGCGGGCTGTGGAATGAAAAGTCGCGTGTTTTCTAGACTAAAGGAATGTTTATAATGTCAATTTCAGGCTAGGTTGTGTTAGCTGGAATTAAAAAATAATGAAACGTCATTTTTAGGAGCAGAAATCTTTTATGGAGCAACAGTAAATGAAATAAGTAAACCTGAACTAATGTAATGATCACAAGAAATGTTGAAAATGTCTGCCTTCTTCCTCCAAACATTTCTGAACTCGTCTTCTCATACTTTCAAAAACATTTTGTAATAATTGAGGTGAGTTGTTAATTTCTTGACAGTTTTCTTCAATTCTAAGTTTCAGTTCGTATAAATCATTAACTGGAATTTTAAAAATGGTGTTTTTCAAATAGGGCTATAGAAAAAAGTCCAAAACAGTAATATCACAAGAGCGGGGGGGCCAGGGTGTTGCAGTATTCCTACTAATGATTCGGTCATCAAAATATTCGCGTAAAAAATTAATTGTATCTGCAGCTGCATGAGCTGTTGCGCCATCCTGTTGCAGAAAACCGTCCCGTAGTTCATCATCGTGAAGTTCATTTAAGAAAGGTTGCAATAATTCGTTCCTGTACCTTGCTGCAGTTAGCGTGCCTTCGAAAAATATTGGCCCAACTAACCTACGACGACTCATTCCAACCCAGACTCCTATTTTCTATGGATGAAAGGGAGCTTTAATTGTAACGTGTGGATTCTCGCTACTCCAAATCCGCATATCATGTGAATTAACACACCCATTAAGTTAAAACTAGGCTTCGTCGGTAAAAAAAAGGTTAAATTTAACTGCTGATCATTGAGATTATCAAAAAACCAACGACAAAACTGAACTCTTTTTGGATATTCCTGTTCTAAAAGCTCCTGGACGGAAATAAATCGGTAAGGATGCAGATGCAAAGCTTGTCTCAATATTCTGTGGGATGTACCATAACTTAAATCATCAACTTCCTGGCATAAATGTCTAATTGGTGTTTTGGAGCCTCGTCAATTCGTTGTCTTAAGTTTCAATTAAAGCAGGTACTATCTGTTTTGGCCTACCAGACCCTTCTTTCCTTCCAACACTTCCAGTTTCTCGAAAACTGCTGACTAAATTCTTAACCAAAGCATAAAATTTTCGGTATGTAATAATTTCACTGGGATACCTCTCTCGGAATTCCACAAAACAAGGAGGAATCGAATAGATCCATTCTCCGTCAACTTGAAAGCCGTTCCGAAAGTAAGATTCAATAATGAATGCTCTTTGAAATGTATAAAAAATTATTTTAACTATCTGTCAAATTCCTATAAAATAAAGATAACTAATTTATCTGACATCATAAACATTCCTTTAGTCTAGTAAAGACGTGACTTTTCATTCCACAGCCCGCTGAGGATCAGCTTTTTCTTGGATCTCTTGATATGTACCAAAGTTAGATATTGTCTATCTCCGATGCATATGAAGCATGTTTAAAGGAATAAAATATTATTTGCGGTTAACATTTGTCTAAACAGGCCTGGATTCACTATCAGGATAAAATATCGAAAGTTAACCAAATGGAACCAATGGAAAATGTTGCTCACGATGATATTATTAATAATTTTGCAATTGTGTGTTTGGATTTGTTCCGAATTTGTGATTGTGGTACATTGTGAATCATATTTCATATATTCGGATGATTTTTTTCGTTAATTTATGTATTGGAGGAATAAGTACCCCAGAATATTAAATCTTCTAGTACAACAGTTCTTAAACAGGCTCTACAGCAAGACTGCTGGTATTTTAATTACATCGAGTATGTTTTCGATGTAAAACGGGATCTTTTCCAAAACTATGCTCGTACGTCGAATTTTGTAACCTCAAAACTCCAACTGCCCAATTGTTACCAATTTGAACATAATACAAATTTATTATGAAGTAAAACTCAGTTTTAAAACGCACCCAGCATGAAAATTCTTCCAGGAATGAACTACTTGTCAGGTAACAATATATTTTCTGTTTTTGCCAATCCAGTGGTTTCTCATTGCAGCCAGGATCAGATTGACTTGGATTTGTACAATAACGCAGCATAACTTTAATGAAGTGGCATTAACGTGATATGCGAAGGTTTTAGTGCAACAACTTTATGAAGAGAACTAGTAATTTAGAAAATCGAAATAAGCTCTTCAGAATGCTGAAGTTGTGTTTATCGATTCTGGAAGGGAATTCTGTAGAAGAACCAATGCCAAAGCTGCCTAATGAAAATTAAAAAACTTTACTGATTGATCATTTATGGGCTGAGAAACCGTATTAAACATGTAATGACCAGATGTAAATTCAGTATAATGAAATTAAGGATCATCTCGTAAACTGCAGCAGAACGAACCATCAAATTAATTCTTGAATGTGCTGAGACGAGGTTTATTATAACCAGAATGCGATGGTTCAAGTTAGAAGTCATTTTATTAGAAAGTTATTAACTAATTATGGAATTCCCAAAAATCATCGTGATACTCAAATTCTAGCATGTTGTGTACCCTGGAAGTGCATTCAACAAAAAGTTGATGCTAAAACTGTTTTAGAGATGATTCAGTGGTACAAATGAATAATTCAGACTATTTAGAAGATGATTTAAATAATTTTTATATTCAAGTTATATGTAAAATGTAATATCCATGTAATAAATTTTGCAAGATATTGAAGTTGTATCTGTTGTATAGAGTTTTATTGTTTGAGAGCATGTAGTTGTGATAGGATTGTATCTAAGCAAACAACCAAAGAAATTTAAAAGGCATGATAAAAAAAAGTAATTAATGTCTACCCCAAGCTCTTAAATATTAACCTTGAAGTGTTTTGGACTGAACACCCCACAGGAGACTAAACATTAGTGAACTTCTTTACCAAACTGGAACTAATTAGCGTTATAAATATAGCACAACAAATATGATCAAAACTTTATACAAACAAGGGAATAATTTTCAGTAAATAAGAAATTTAAAAGTAAAGGCAGATTCATTAAAAAAAAGTTAGACCCCGGCTTGTCCAATCGTCCTGGATGCCTGAAAATAGTTGAACATTTTGGAGAACAGTTTCTAGAACTCCTATTCAAGGCATTTTTTTGTTACTTTGAATACTAACAAATCTAAAAAAATGTCACATATTCAATATAAACACAGTCGCACACAAATAAGCCAAAACTCTAAACATATAAAAATTTATTAACTCTTATACAACTAAGTCGAACATAAGCTTCCTCAATTCTTCATAAATGATTTTCATGTTGTCTGCATTCACTTCTGGCTGACTCAGTTCTCCTTGGAGGTACTGCTTCATATTCTGCGAAGCACATTTTGAAACATTCAAATCATACTACAATTTTAAACTTACCGTGAGGGCCACAAGCCATATTTTCTCCACAAAGACCTTTTGGCACTGAATTTCTTCTACAAAATATTTCTTAATTCTATGCATATTGCTTATGTTACATTTCACAGTTAAGATGTTTTCCGTCTTATCTAATTTAATTGTAGCGTCATCTTCATCGCTTATACTAAAATGTACACTAATATTTGATGTTTCAGCTGTAAATGCTGAAAATGTCTGTGGTTTTAGACGGTGGTAGCAGTTCTTGACAACAGATTCAAAGAAGTGCTTTGTGGTGCATTTACATTTAAAATTGTACTCGACTGTAGGTATTTTTAATATATTTTGGTCGTAGGTGTTATACTGTTGTGTTACTTGCAAAACTGGAGGAACTGAAGGTTTTCCGTATGTACAAAAGTGATAAGACACATCTAAGTTTGCTGTAGATATCTTTAAGGGGCTATAAAAGTCTTCGAACTTTATTAATAGAGTAGTCTCGACCGTTGAGGGCTCAATGGAGCTATCAAATGGAACCACAACTAGAAAATGGCTTCTGCTTTGATCTCTTTTTACAGGCACACTTTTACAAACACACATTTTATTGTTCTTAACACACACATTAAGCAACCAATTTTGACTAACAAGTTTTTGCTGAAACAGTTTTGATACGTACACTTCAACTAAATAAAATTTACAATTAGACGATTCACGGAGATGTTCGAATTCTCGCTTTGAGATTTCTTCACTGTACAAGTAAAACACGTCGAAAATCGAACTGAAAATTTTCGCTGTTACTCTAAACACGTTTTCCCTGGCGAAATGTTTTTGCATAGCAACCCGAACAGCCACAAGCTTATTGGTCTCTTTCTCAACTTCCTTTTTAAGCAACTCATTCTTTTTGAATTCACTGTCAATTTGGCTTATAATCTGCTCGTATTTTTCTAATTGTTGCGGTGAAATGTGTTCCATTCCTAACAAAAAAAAATAATTAGTTTAAAAAAATTCATACACCTAGATAAGTAAAAATTTAAGTTAGTTATCATTTTTCATTAATGCTAAATATATAATAAATAAATGCCTTCTAATTATACAAAACTCCAAGTATTTGCTCTAAAATAAGTGAGGTTAAGATAATTTTAAATTACTACTCGTTGTGTCTAAAGTCCCGTCAAGTACTCATCATTTACGAATCCGTTAGAAGAAAGCACCAGCAGGTTGATATGGATAGTTCTTCAGGCTGAAATAGTGTGATAGATTAGATTTTTTTGATATTGTAAAAATAATTACACAAAATAAACTGCAAAGTAAAGATAAAGTAGCAACCTAAAAAATATAAAAATCAAAAGAAAGTTAAATATTGATTTATAATGACAAAGCAACACTATTATTTATGTACCTTGTTAATTGTTTCTTACTTTATTTTGTTGAAATAATAATTGATTAATATATAAATGCAATATTATAAATAATTCCAGCAAGTTTCGTATTGGTTTTTAATTGCTTTATACGTATTTTGCCCGATTCAATAATCTCATCAATTTATAAGAAAGCAAACTAGCACGACAGTAATGATTACCGAGGAATAAGTGTTATACCAAGTATGGCGAGCATTTTTGGAAGAGTGGTTAAAAAAATATGCAAGAAGGTTTAGAACCGAACGATAGTGTCTGGTAATATATCTTGTTTAACACAAATAATAGAACAGCCCAAAGAAAAAATCGAAACAGACATCTGTATAGCGTTTGAAAAGGCCTGTGATAACGCCCGAAGAAAAAAAATATGGCAAGCAATGCGGCGTTTACGGATTACTTTATATGGAGATGAGATTTGGCCTTTAGATTAGAACTGTTGAACTAGACTATATGAGAAGGAGCCCACAAATAACGCGGCAAAATAGGTGGACAACGGGCGGAATTTGGAGAGATATGGAAATAAGTTCGTAAATAGCAAAGAATTTGGAAAACCGAACACTGAAGTGGTACGGACATGGGTGGCGGAAAAAATGTCCCCGGAAAAAATACCCCGGAAAAAATACCCCAGGAAAAAATACCCCCTGGAAAAAATACCCCCGGAAAAAATACCCCCTGGAAAAAATACCCCCGAAATAAATACCCCCTCATAACTAATTAGCTACCTCTACATTAAGGTCCCCCAATTTGTTCTACATTTCTAATAATTTGAACCTGCAGGAACCCCAAAAATGATTTAGTAAAAATGCTTGTCTGTGGATGGCTATAAATCTTACATTCCGAACTTAAACTATCAAAAAATGTAATAAAATTCTAACAGCAGTAAAAATAATGTCCTTATCATTCCCTTCCTTCTCCTCTCGTCAAGGATTAGGATTAGTTTTCCCTAATTATACCAAATACCCAAGTACTTGCATGCATATAGCTATGTGTGGAGTATTCAACGGGCCCCAGAGTCACAACATAAGAACTATAGAAACCGCATACGTGTAAGTGTGTGTTACTATTACTTCAGTATATAATTTGTAGTTTTCTAATGTACAAGTAAAATAATAACATGTTTAGAAGCTTTCTTTTTCAAATCTTGTTGCTAATGTAGGATTATCACAAGACAATATAAAATGAAAATATCTACAAGTATTTTCAACGGGTGTATTTTTTCCAGGGGGTATTTTTTCCGGGGGAATTTTTCCGGGGGTATTTTCCGGGGGTATTTTTTCCCAGGGGTATTTTTTCCGGGGTATTTTTTCCGGGGGTATTTTTCCTAGATTCTACGGACATATAGGGAGAATGCCACAAGATCGATGGCCGAAGAGAATTATGGACTGGCATTCACCAGGAAAAAGAAGAAGAGGCAGACGTTCAATAGCTAGGCATACACTTTGATACGTAAAGGACTAATTCCGCAAATCTAGTCTTCGCGTTATGAGTAAAAAGACGTAACGGAACAAATTAGGTGATTTAGACCGCCTGATCAAATCTTACATTCCCCACTATCGAACGGACTATGTTCCATAGCCACAACAATGTGATTCATTATTTATATTATTATTGGGCTGTGTTTAGCGGCATAATACGTAACCTAATTATTTACCCATTAGTTGTTTAAAATGGAATGGCAAAATCCACTTTAAGAGATTTTATGAAGATGTATAAAGTTAGGCCGTGCTGGTGGAAACGAAATTGTGAGGACTATAAAAATAATACTTAATAAAAGATTCGGCCTATGAAGAAATTGTCGAGTTGGTAAAAAGTAGTGGACTGCTTGGTGCAAGCATTAGAAATGGAATAGAAAAATTCAGAACATCAGAAGAACTGTAAGAAAAGAAAGACAAACGGTAGAGAAGTCTATGAGGACCCGAACTGGAGCTGATGATGTATATAAACCAATTGTAAGTATGGCAAGTGATTATTACTTTTCAATTCTATAGTAATAGAAATAGGCATGTGCATCATATTCAAATATTTTTGTTCGATTGTTGATAGTGCAAATGTGGTTGCCTTCAAGGCTAACCAAACAGCAACCGCTCGCATTCGTTTGGAAATCAATGACGTCACTTCACCAACCAGTTTTAGGAGCTGTTTCTGAAGTTGGTTCATCTGTATCTCTCTCTTTCAGAACTTATTCTCTCTGTTTACTCTTGAAATATTGAAAGAAATTTTGCCGCGCTTGTTAAAATGTCTCTTGTTTGAAAAATATTTGCATCTGTATTTTACTATTGCCCCTTACAACCAAGGAAATGCATTCCGTAATGCTATTGGCAGACCAAATTTAGCAGTCTTACTACACCTTCTTCTTCGTCTGTGTATAGGTCAATGACCTGTTAATTACCTATAATGGAGTAGGTTCTGTGAGCTCTCTTTTGCACGTATGCTGGGAAGGAGGCTAACCTAACCCCTCGGACAGCGAAGAGACGTTGCACTACATGGTTTACGATGGTCAAAGATGTTTGTATGACAACCGGGACCGACGGTTTTACGTAGCCTCCAGAGCACGACCGGTTGCATATGCCACTATATTGGTCCACTCATCCGAGTACTGACCAGCGCGGATTGTGCTAGACTACGAATACCGTTTGACCGGCATCCGCAGCGCTGCGCTATGCAACCGATTCTTACTTCACCATGCAAGCTACATAAAAGCCCTCAGATGTATTGTAAATGAAAATAGAGAGAAATTCGCATTTATCGAAAAAATTGTGTTGTAACATAAAAATACAATGCTTTCATGTTACTGTAAAACTACACAATCAATGCAAATTGCTTTGTTTAAATTGGAGTTTGTTATGTTTGTTTGATTTTGCCGCTTCATCTGAATTAAAGTCTTATTTTATTGGCCGTTCCGTAACCGATTACTATCTTATTATTTCCCGAATACAGTTTAGTGAACTTTTTTTGTTATTATGAAGAAATGCCGATTAATATTTTGTCTACGTGCTTGACCGTGAACGTTTGCTGGAAATTTCCTGCCCTTGAAGGAAGTCCTACGTGTTAATTTATTCTACAACTCTTGCAACATATTTCGTAATGTGGTGAAATACTTCTAATGCTGCATATTGGCATTGCGTTTTTTTTTCGTCAGTCGATTTAACATCTCCTTTCGACCCGGTTGTTTCCGAAGATCTCGGGGCCGAAATCAAGTACTGCAGGGGCGGCTTAGGTTTTCGATGGGTGTCCATCGCGTGAAGTTTCGTATCGCTGTTACCATCGCGGGGTGAACAGAACCATCGACAAGTGTCGGATTTAAAGAAACACGCTGGAATTTTAACCCTTGGAAAGCAATTCATTGCGAATTTGCTGGTCACCTTTGGCGGATGAATATCGAACCACTTTTCTGTCCCTCTGGAGGTGCCATTGTTGCGACAAACAACTTGGAAGTTTGTGCTGCAAAAATATTTCGCTCTGGACAGCAAGAACGCCCGAAATTTCCTGTTTTCCCGAAAGACGTCTTGGCGGTTGCTAATACAATCGTGATCCAGTCTTTAGGAGCGTGCCTGCGAATTTTTGCTGCTTCCCGAACAACCTAATAACACCCCGATTGTGCCTCTCTCTACTCCGTACCGAAGAGAAAACTAAGGTAAAACTTGCTAATGTACTGTACAGTGATTGTTTTTCCTGTTTATAAGTATTTCGTTAAAGACTAAGAAATATTAAAAGCGAAGCAACCTTCAGTTGCCCAGTGTTTCATTATTCGTTTAAGTTCAAGTTTAATTAATTTTTGTAAGCTCGAACGTCACTGGCTGCGTGTATCTGTGGTTCAGTAAAGTAAATATCGCAAGCCGCTGGCGGCGATCCTTTCTTTGTTTGAACGTTCTAACATCCCTCTGTATTTAATTACAATTATTACCGTTTTGGATATTTTTATAGATAGAGTTATCTTTGTCTTCAAATTCACCATATCTTTTATTTCTGTGTATTTTCATTTTATTGCGTGCATGAACTTTGTAAGCTATATATACAGGAGGAGGCACAATCAAGGTGAATTTGTTCTCTCGACTTGTGTCGGAATAGAAGTTTTCAACCTCGTGACAGTCTCCTGTGAGCCGTTGCAAGTAATCGTTCTGTGCAGCGGCGGAGATTTTGGCATTTGAAGTTCCCGTTTTTCTTTTCTTCGTCAAAGAAAGTCCTGGCCATAGCGTTGTGTCTCCCTCGTGATCCAGTCTTCAGGGGCGTATCTGCGAAATTTTCACTGTACACAACTAGATAGATTTCCCTTCCGCTTCTCTCCTGTCGCGGGTCGACGAAAAAGCTCGTTTGGCCCGTTTGCAAGTTTGCACTGTTTCGTCCTCAACGTATGCCACAATGGTCAATTTAAAATTTTTATGACAAAAACAAAATTTGAATTGAAATTGCGGCGCGTGTGTAAACAATCGCCAACCACTGCAACAACCAATTCGTTCGTTCGTTTTTATGACATGACGTCATCACTCAACGACCACAAGCAACCGCTGTTAAAAATTTGACATTTATCTGTCAACTGGAACCAGAACCATTATGCGAATCAAACGCACCTAAAGGCGCTGGTCAACAAATTCTGGCAGAACTTTTAATTAAAGAAATATTAACGAGTGATCTATTAGGACATCTTAAGGATAACACCGATATAAGAGCCAGCCAATGTTACAATCATTGCAATCAGCCCGAAATTCTTATGAAAATTCGGAAGGACATTTCGCTATGTGTGCTCAGCATCATCTGTAAGAGCTTTACATTCATCAGCGTTCATTAATAATTATGGAAAATGTTGTATGTTTATAATGTAAAGAAATAAATTTGAAACTTAGAAAAAGCAAACTGAAGAAGTTTACCTCCAGATAACTATCTTTCAGTACTTCATATATAATTTTACAGGTTTCTGAAATAATGTATCCTAAATTTGTGCAAATGAATATAATATTTATTCAACTTCACCTAGCCTTTGTAGACTATAGAAAGTGTTATGTTCGCTTCGAATTTGCCGCTTTATATGAATTAATTCCGTAATTTGTTTGCCGCTTCGTAGGCATTAATAACGTTATTTTAATTGCAGTCTTATTTTGGGCTACCGTCTCGCTATTTTGTTTTGTCTTTCAAAGTTTGAGCTATGTTGACAGTTCCCTTTTGTTGGCTCAAAATTACCGAAGGTTGTTTTTCTCGCGCGCAACCTTAAACACTTCTCAGAATTCCCCTGTAGCCGCGTCAGCATATCGCTTCCCGAAGGGTTTCTCGAAAGTCGCACGTGTCCCTTATTCTAGAATTTTTACACCACATGTCGAAATATGGTGCAATTTTTGTGGGGGAAGGTGCAGATTCCCGTTGCGTTTTTACGTCAGTGTTCAACCGTTCCTGGCTCCGGTTTTTCCCAAATTACATCTTAAGGGAAGGGCCGTAAAGAAATTAAGTGGGCAATAAGCTTGGGTCCGAGACGAACGTTCAACTACAGCGGTTTTTTTTTCGCGGCACCTGTTAAATTAAGTATCGTACGGAATATTGCTTTAGGCAATTAGTATCATTTCGACAAAGTGGAGTCGGATCTATATCAGTTTTAACAGTGTAGCCTGATTACAGAACAATCAATCGTGATTGTTTTTTTCTTCGATTTATTCGGATAAAAAGCGTTGGAACCCGTTGTTGGGAATAATCTACTTTCCCAGGAGCGTATCTACCCACGTTTCGTCCCCCCTGGTTTCCTGAGGCCTTCTACATTTTTCCCGGACCGGAAAAATACCCCTTCCTTGAATGTACTGTCGTTTCCAATAATTTCATTATATGTGTTTTAAAATTTACTGCCTCTTTTATTTTTGTGTGCTCTGTATTTGTTTGTGTAAAAATTTTGCAAGCTCCAAATATATAGGAGGAGGCACAATAAAGGTAAGATCCATTCCCGTAAGCTGTTCGCTTCTCGGCCTTTCACGAGGACCTACAAACAGCCGGATTTAGAAGGTGGGGCCCACTTATTTTGACTTACTTTGTACACAACCAGGAAGATTTTCTCCCATAAGCGATTTTCACGAACTCCCCCTACTCCTCTGAGCTAAGCTGTAGGCCTTTTTCCATCTGTCTGGTTACGGGCCGTCGATTGGCCCGTAACAAAAGGCCTTCGACTCCATAGAAAGATGGGTCTTTCTCTCATCAAAGAATGATGCCAAAATAGTTTCCACATACTCGCGGCTTATAAAAAACATATACGAAACTGCAACCTTCTGCGTTCAAACAGACCAGGATATTATAATACGAATAAAATCCCAGTAGGTTGAGGTATACGCCAAGGAGACATAATCTCCCCAAAATTATTTACACTAGCCCTGGAGCCCTTTAAGAAATTACAGTGGGACAATAAAGGAATTATATCGACGGCTCATATTTAAATCATCTACGCTTTGCTGGTAACATTGTACTTAGTAGCAGCGACATAAATGAACTTAGAACAATGCTAGAAGATCTAAAGCACGTATCAACAACAGTGGGACTTGAAATGAATATCAGCAAAATTAAAATAATGAGCCCAACAGGGGAACATTTGGAAATTCAAGGCCAAATTATAGAGAACGTAGATCAGTACATATATCTCGGACACACAATTAAGCTTGAAAAGGAAAATCAAACGGTGGAGATTGGCAGAAGAGTAGTTTTGACTTGGTCGGCTTTTGGGAAGCGCCAATATGTATTACAAGATTCCAATATGCCCATAAGCCTGAAACGGAAGGTATACGAAACTTGCGTGCTGCCAGTCTCGATCTTTGCTCTAGAAACCGCCACACTGACAGAAAGAAGCGTACACAGAACGTCGTAACGACCAATAGAGCGAAGAATGCTGGGCATCAGCCTGGGGGATAGATTGCGAAAACCTTTAGACAAAAAATCAAAGTCGCAGATATCATAGACCGCGTCGCACGCCTCAAGTGGCAATGGATTGGTTATGGAGCCCGACACAACAGTAAATGGACAAAAAAGTTAATTCAATGGCGACCCAGGGAAACAAGGAGGAGTACAGGTAGACCTCCAAAAATATGGCTAGATGATTTAAAGAAAACAACGGCCACCCAATGGCAGCAAACAGCTCAAGCCAGAAGTGCATGGAAGAGATTAGAAGAGGCTTATGTTCTGCAGTGGGCAACAATTAGCTGGAGAAGAAGAAGAAACTTTGTGCCGCAATTCCGGCTGTAAACTTCAATTCTGCGTAAGATCTATCAGTGACAAAATCTGAATGTTGCTATTAGGCGTTCCTCTGCAGGAATTGATTGACGCATTACTTTGTCCTGCTTAGTCAAATAAGGGTGAAGTAAACGTATATATGAAAATACTGTGAAATTACTCACCCTTATTTTTTATTGGTTATTTATCTCTCATTCGCAGACAATTTTTGAAGCCACCTGGTTCGTTTATCTTTAATTTTTTTATTAAAGAAATATAGCCGAACTGATGTCTGTTAGCAATCCAATTTTTCGTTCACTTCGAACATTTTTTTACACAGTACAGTATTATAAGTAACATACATTCCAGCTGCTGCAATAGCAATAATTTTTATGAACTCTGTACATGTTCACAGTTCACAGAATTTTAAGTCACTAACTGTTGGACTTGATCTTTCAACAGATTTGATTCCGCGGACCGAATTTTATTTCACGTCACGTTAGTGGACGACAAAATATCAATCCAACAGACCTATTTCTACAGACTTGGACCGTTGGCCACATCCGCTAAAAAATCCGTTCGTGTATGCATATAGACAAAATTATGGAGGACAGAGGTATACAGGAAGGAGATTGGAATGACCAACAGCTGTAGAATCTAAAAACGACCAACCTGTAACAAAAAACGGTCGGATAAGTAAGTAAGCCAATATTTTCCATTTTTCACTCGAACTTAAACACACTCCTGTTAGTATACCGCATCATATTATGCACTTTATACACGCCTACCGTTCAGCGGGACTCTAGACACAGCGAATATTGTTTCTCTTGTGTTTAATTAAAATTTTAATAGAAATATCATTATAAATAATAATATTTATAAAATAAAGTAAAATTAATTTTATGCAGTTAATACCAACCCAATTTTTAATTAATTTGTTAATTCAAAAGTATTTGAATTTAAACCCAGTTGACCTTGAACAGTCCAGAGTAGAGTCTCTGAAGCCGGCTGTGTGATTATACCATCCCGTGTCATTTGAATAACTTGATTAACTATCCGCTGATTAGCCTCAAGGAGCCCCGTATTGATACTTTGCTCAGTTTTAAGCTTTCCTTCGGTTTCATGCAGACGAAGGGCTGTTTCACACCTGGAAAGAAAACATTAGAAATGTTGATAGGTTGAAGCTCCCTAAATATCACTTTTGGAATTCCGCGACGGTTATTTGCTGCTTCAAGTTGGAAATTTCCATTTTTAAGTCCATTGTGGTCTTGTGGCTTTTTTCGAGGTCACTTTTTAGTTTTCTTATTCGTTCCTTTGAAATATGTTGCAATTAAGGTCGTGTTTAGTTCAGAATGATTTTTTTTACCTCTGTAGATTGTAATTTGCCTCGCGTTTCCTTTAAAGCGAGTATTTTGCTGCTTGTTGTGGATACAGCCTTCTTCTTTCTTCTAACTTCCTGCAGCTGGAGCTATAAAACATTTAGGTAACGCTCGCATCGCAAGCAAAAATACTAACTTTTTGCTCGGATAACCGACATCTGGATTGAGACCTCTTGTACAACTCTTGTAAGTCAGTAAGTACATCCTGTAAGGTTTTCTTATCAGCAATGAGGCATCCTACTCTTGACCTCAATTCTTCAAGCTCCGTTGATAACATACTGGTTGTTTTTTCAGCTGCTTCCTGCGCAATAAATCATGAGAACAAAAAGAGAAATTATCATTTTTGCACCTTTTCTGAAAGGAGCTCCTTAGTTTGATTGGTGAGTTTGGTAACATTTGCTTCTGCATTTTGCCTGTTCACTTTTTCGCTGATCAGCATTCGAACAGCCTTCAGGAGCTTGACCGCAAGGTCTTTATGTGCTTCCATTAGTTTACTATGGGTTTTCTGTTCAATTTCGCAGTTCTTCTTCATATTCTGCAACTCTCCGGAAAGAGTGTGAAGATTCGCCTTCATGTGTTCTCTTTGATCGTTGTGTTCCCTGAGGAAAAAGTTTTGGGAGAAGAATCTATTTGCTTTAGAACTTACTTGACGATTTCTTCAAAGTAGTTCTTATAATGCGAATAGCTGGCTTCCATTTCATCGACGTGCGTTTTTAGCTCCTTTTGTAGGGTAAGTTTTTCCTCGGTGAGCGTTATAATTGTCCGAGAGCATTCTTCATGTTCTAGTTCTAGCGATGACAGCGCGTCTTGAAGATGAAGCATCGCCGCGTTGCAATCTTCAAGCAACCTAAGAAGGTTAGGTTTAATTTTGGGATAAAAGTTGAAATTTTGATTTACTTTGATTGAACTTCCATATCACCCATAGATACTTGCATTTGCTTCAGTTGCTCAATTAAATTTATGGAATGGTGTTGCGATTTGGCCATTTGAAGATCTTTCTCCTCAACCACCTACAACATATGTAAATAATACTTAATTTCAGAAAATTTTGAAAATATTACTTGTTCCAGACGTTTTAGTTCTTGAGAACTCTTTTCGATCAACTCTTGGGCTTCTTGTAGGTTATTCCTGAGTTCTTCTTCAATTGCTCTTGATTTCGCCACGGTTGCTTCGTAATCTTAAGTGTGATATTAGAAATTGCTGATGATCTTGGAAATGCTTACCCATGAGGAGTTTCTCGTGGACTTCATTGAAGTTTGCTGCTTCCTGTAGTAATGACTTATTCTGCTGGGATGTCTGGGCCAATGAGGTTTTGGTTTGAATTAGAGTTTGTTCGGCATCTTCCAGTTTTTCCATTTCAATTTTTAAGGCTTGTTTTGCGTCCTGAATACATTCAAAACTTAACCCGAGTAAAAACGGAACATTTTAGTTTACCAATTCGTTTTTCCTTGACTCGTTCAGGTCATGATGAAGCTTCTGTGCAGTGTTTTGAAGATAGGTTTTGCTCGATTCCAAGGTATCGCTGTGAGATTTCAACTATTAAACGATTAGTTTAGATTTTATATTCAATGGAAGAATGAAGATTAAACCTGAGTTAGTTCTTCTTCCAACCGTACATTGCTGGATTGTTTTTCATCGATCGTATTGCGAACCCTTTCCAATTCATTTTCAGTTTCTTTAAGCTTGTTTTTATATTTTTCTATTTGTTGCACAGTTTGGAGGCTCTTTTCGTTAATTTCCTCGATGCTTCTAGCTTGAAACAAAGCATTTGCGCGAAGGTCGGAAATCTACAATTAATTGAAATAGTGCCAGCGGTAAATTTGCAGAAATATATTTGAACTAAACAATCCTTAAACAAATCGTGACCTGCTGTAAATATTCATTCTGGGAGCTCAGAAGGTTATCACGTTGCGCTACGACATGTTTGAAATCCTTTAGGAGTTCTCTGAGGGCTGACCGTTCCGCTCTTTGCATTTGCTCCACCACTTTAAGCTAAAAACCGCAATTTTAAAAGCCGAAGCGAGAATTGCGTAGTTATTACTTGAGTGTTTGCACAGTTTTCCAATTCCCGCTTGCTCTCGTCCAGGCGAGTGCTTTTTTGATGCTCAGCAACTAGGGAGCTGTTGAGTTGGTTGTTAGCGGTGCAAACTTCCGTTAGTTCCACGCATAACGCGACTTTGTCCTTGCTTTGTTCCACTTGAGATTCGTTCAGCTTTTGCATGCTGGTTTGAAGTTCGAATATTTTCTCGTCCCGTTCTGTAACTTCACACTGTAGTTTCTCCCCTAATTGTTTGTTGTATTCTGCTATTATCTGCGGCAATAAGATTTAAAAAGAAGAAACTGATTAGGAGAAAAATATTAATCTTAGATAAGTAGGCTGGAGAAGAAACTGTGGCAGATAGCTTTGGAAGAACAAATAGGAGATGGTTAAGGTAGGGTAGTAAAGGTGAATACAAGAAGAAAATAACGGAAGCGCGGCAACGTGGTACAGTGGTTACAGCACTCCGCCTCGATATCTGGCGCGTAGTCTACCCAACCGCTTTAAATAATTGGGTACCTGCGTTCGAATCAACAGGAGTAATAATGCATTTGTCTAATGCGTGATGCCTACCACGTGTCATGAATTTGGTACGCGACAACCGTGTGTGAGAACAAGGATACGGAAGGTCCAACTCCTTCATGGGGGTGTAGAGCCTCATCATTATTATTATTAAATAACGGAAGACTGTTTAAATGAAATTTGATAAGGAGGAAGGATTGGACAAGGTTAGTAGAAAGTGTGGGTAAGGGACTGGCAAAAGATAAAAGGGGAGGGTTAAATAAGGACATTGGTAGGTGGAACAGGAAAATGGGAAGCAAACGAAGAATGGCCGGAGTTATAATGAAGATAAAGGACATAATACTTGCATCATATTTTAATTATGTGTTATAGACCTCAAGGAAGGAAGATGTCCAAGGAAACAATGGACTGATTAAGTAACATAAGAGTGGAACAAGCCAATAGATGTAATCTTGGATGCTGGTGATGATCTCTATATTTCTACAATATAATTTAAAAGGTAGAGGAGGATAAAGCAAATCAGTACTTACAGGGATGTGTTGGGAAGTGCAAGGAAAAGAAACGATAAAAAGTAGAAGAATAAACAAAGAGCTGCTTATCTAGGCACGTTGGTAGGTGTAATAGAAAGAGGGACCTCGATGGGGCAGTGCGAATACGCGCTGTCAGTCGAGGTCACAGTGAAATGCGGTTCGATCGGCTGCGTGGTCGTGCATGTTGCACGAATGGTTAGTATGTAAGGGACGATGATGATTTGAAAGCGCGAGATCTAAGACGCGGTTTTCCAAGCATCATTATTATGTAAGGGACGCCCGCACCCTCCTGAAGTAATGCGTAAGCGGTTCCGGTGGAGACGGTAGTATGAAAGAATAAATATAAACAAATAAATAAATAAAAAAAGGCGTAATAGGAAAAGAATAAACAAACAAAAAATAATTAAAGGTATTTAAACTAACAGAAGGGCGCTTAAACGCATTACTGCTTTGATTACGTAAGATAAACTAATAAAGAAAGTAACAATCGGAAGACAAAGACAAATTGACAACCAAAAGGCTAAGAAGGGTTAGACAGATGTAGTAGGAAAGCTACATCGGAAAAAGGAAAATAGGATAATCGGTAAAAGGTGAAAGAATAAACAAGGTAGGGTTCTTCTTTTTCCTCTTCCTCTTCTTCTTCCTCTTCTTCCTCTTCTTCTTCCTCTTCTTCTTCCTCTTCTTCTAAAGGCGGGCGCTGGCCGCACCAGTCAGGCCAAAGGCCCATTGTGCATCTGCCGTTTTAGAAATGGTTCCATACAGTCCCTCCTGCAGCCCAAAGCCGAACCATTTATTTATAGGTACGTTTCATAACTGCTAAGGTACCAGAAGATCGGACTCTAAGTAATTGTGTCGAAGGATCATCAGTCCTCGACATTGGGTAAGGAGATGTATGGAAGATTCTTCCCCTCCTTCACAAAACCTACATCTAGGATCTTCGACTAAGCCCAATGTGTTTAGGTGTTTATTAAAATGGCCGTGACATGTCATTAGGCCCACAACAATTCTTATATTATTTCAAGGGAGGGTTCAATGAGGATGCTGGTCGGTAGAACAGGAAAAGGAGAAGCATACAAAGAATAACCAAGTTCTTAAACTAAGACCAAGAGTGCTCATTTGCATTAACATTCTGAATAGCTCGGCCAAAATAGTAAAGACAATGATAAGGAGAGGGAAAAACAAAAAAATAAGCCCGTGTATGGGGCTTGCAGAAAATATAAGGAGACTGGTAAAAGGACGTTGGTAAGTGGAACAGAAGAAAGGGTAAAATAACCAAGTTTACTGCAGTACGACCAAGGTCAAATAAAAAAATACATTACTTATTTGAATCGGACGAAATGGTAAGGATAAGAGCAATCTAGTCGAAGAGAAGGGAATATGAAGGAAGAAATAAGAAGAACGAGGTAGTGGTAGTGGTAGGGGAAAGTTTATGGATGGAAAGCGGTAAAACGCGATATGATCATTAATGAATAATGATCAGGTTAGAGAACAATGTTGGTTGGAAGAAGATAAGCAAATGGGAAATAAACCGGAATGATCAAGTAGGGACTGTGGAAAGTGGAAGGGGAAATTTATGAGAAGGAGGAAGGGATTTAAACAGACAACAATGGATTAGACAATGCCGGTATATAGGTGGACGAAGAAGTAAAAGTAATTAAAAATAGTTAGATGAGTTAGTCAGAAGATTGAAGAGCAAGAAAATAAACAGGAAGAACCGTACATTTGGTGGAAACATTGGCACTAGATTACATACAAACTAAATGAATTGGAGGAATATATGAAACAACAAGAAGATAGAAAAATACGTACAGCCAATCTATTCGCTTCAACATTTATACCAGCAACTTCCCCCTGTAGTTTTTGCACTTTACTTATTTCATTTTTAAGTTCATGGTAAATATGTTTCATAATTCTCTTTTCTTCTTTGAACTTAGCTCGTTCAGTCTTCAATGCTGAAAGTGAATTGGGTTATAACTCTTGATATTCGAAAAGGTAACTTTACCAAAAATTTCATTCCTTTCCACTTCCAGCTCTCTTCGAAGAATCAAATTGTCTCTGTTAAGAATCTCCATGTCCTGTTGTTGCACCTGGATGAACTGGTAGTAGTTGTTTTGAAACTGGTTCAAAGCACCCCTTTCCATGTTAGCTGCTTGAAGCTGTTCTATGAGGTAGTTCTTTTCCGATATTAGCTGAAAGGTACTTTTCGATGAGGTCCATCTTCTACCTAAAGCAACCTTACCTGGTAGTACTGGGACTGGAAGAATGTCATCTTCTCTTGGGTATCGGCCAATTCCCTTGCCACATCTCCTGCACCAGACGCCGATAGTACTTGTTTTAACCCGTGGAGTTGCATGCGAAGCGCGTCGTTTTCAAACTTGTACTCGCACATTTTGTCGTTCGTCAAATTGAGCTCTTCTTCTTTTTCTATTATCTATAAATGGGGATAATTAATGATACAACTACGAGAAGGAGTTGAGAAGTTGATACCTTTTTGTTCAAGTTCTCCATATCTTCAATTGAAGAAATAAAAGAAGCTTTTTCTTTCTCAAACTCGTTACTAACTCTTTCTATTTTTTGTTTGTATTCACCCAGTTCACGCTCTAGGTTGCTACATTTTGCCATAGATCTCTTCAGTTCTGTTTCGTGTAAGCTACTGGCTTTCACCTGGTTTTGTAAACGTTCCCTTTCCGATTTGGAGTTTTCCAAAGCGTCTTCAAAGCGTTTGGTTTCATCTTTGAGGGCATCACTAGAACAGCAGCAATTAAAGGAATTTCATAATATGAAGTTGAATGCTTACATATCCTTGTTTTTCAGAATTGTTTCGGTGTAGCTTCTCAGCAGTTCCTTGGCCAACTCGTTGATGTAAGACCTGCACATGTAGATTAGATCGGGTAGGTTGTTCCCTCGATTCTGAAAACAGTTGCAGTGTTTATAGTCAAAGTTTTAATTTTTACTACTGTTTCTTTATAAGTTTTTTTAATGACAAAAATAACCCTTACTTGGCAAAGAGACGCACTGCACGACAAACCGTACGAAGAAGAGATCGAATTAGTACCACAACAGTTAAGTTCGCACCATTTTCTCGCCAAAGTTGAATCTATAGTCGTAGGAGAAGAGCCCCCACGCTTGACTAGGCTTCAGGCCTTAGAAGCCAGTGCAATAAGTGTTGTTTTGCACGACTGTATTGAGCAACTCTCTATTATCAAGTTTATGATCAACGAAATCGTCGTCCCTTCCTGGAACGATCTCTATAGTTACCAGTCCTTGGCAGAAAGGTTGGTTGTAGTTGGTAAACCTTAGCCTTCTCATGTGTAATTCTTTAGATTTAAATCGTCGCCGAAGAAAAAGCGCGAATTTCAAGAAGAAGCCTACGAAAAGATTCCGTACACCGATCGCCAAAAGCGGGTGAAGGATATTTGTTTTCTGATCAACACCTTGACTGAATCGTGCAGGGAACTTACCCGAAAAGGTGATTACACTGTCCTAGAAACTGTGTTGACTGGTGCAAAAAAAGAGGAAACAGATAACGAGGTACTGGAAGCTCGACGTCGTAACAACGCAGCCGAGTTGGATCTGTTGAATGATACTTTGAAAAGAGATAACAGAAAACTCACCAAGGAGATTAAAGCGACGAAAGAGTGCATAGCACAATTGAAGGATGAATTTGAAGATGTCTACGGTAGAACTTGATCTTAAAAATGTATTTTAGTTAAACTTCCAGTTTTTCAGCTTATGGAAAGGAAGAAATGCATTACCTCGACGATTGGGAAAACGCAAGAAACTACTTAAATGAACTACGTTCAACTGAGGCAGAAGACGAGCATAACCACTGCATATCGATCCATTTATTGAAAATCGAGTACGAGAACATCATTCACACCGAAATTCGGAACTTTATTGAAGAAAATTCGGATGACTTGCAAGAGTCTATCAATTATTGGATGCAGCACTATGATGATGAAATCGATAGGCTTGACTCAGCAATAATTCGTCGGAAATCGAAATGGGAAGTGCTTACTGAAGACCACAATGGCTTGAAGACACTGTACGAGGAGCATACGGCTTTCGTAATAGAACGGCGCGCGCACAATGAAGAAAGGAGAATACTAGCAGAGCTGCTGCGCGTACAAACAGCCGCTGCTATAAAAATCCAGGCTTGGTGGAGAGGCACGATGGTAAGGAAGAAGTTGGGACGATTCAAGCCAAAGAAAGTGAAGGGCAAGGAAAAAGATAAGAAAGGAAAGAAGAAGAAGAAATAGTTTGTAATAGTTGACACTTTAATAAAATAACTTACTTTGAATTTAGTCCAGTTTAATGTACATGGCATTGACTTCATTTGCCGCTTTAGGGCATCGAGGTCTTCTAGGAGAACATCTCCAGCTTCTGCACATTCTTTAATGGTCATCTGATTCACTTGAAGCTCGTGGGACAGATGGGCGTGTTCCAGTTCGTTGTCTGTTTGGACCCTTTGAAGTACTACTGTAGAAAGAAGGATGTGTGTGTTAGGTTGAAAAACGAAAGAAAAGAAAAGAAACAGGGTTTGGGAGAAGCAGTATAAAAAGTAAATGGTATAAGAAGAAGAATTATTTCCAATTTTGCTTTTTGTTGTGAAGAAACCGCTGCAGATAGTAAATCTTACATTTGTAACTTTGCACCTGAGAATTGGAACTTCGATTTTGCTGCTCCAAGAGCTGATTCTTTCTTTGTAATACTCGAAACTCCTTTTCTTGTTCTTCAATTTGGGCCGTCATAGAACTTGCTTTAAATCGGAGCTTGTCGTTGTTCTGGCTTAACGTTTCTATAAGATGGTTGTTGGTGTCTACAAGAGATAGAAATAGAAATAACGGAAATAAAGTATTACCTTTTCTAATAAATAATTAACTCATGGATATGCTTTTTTTGATTGTTCGTTAAAATATTCTGTTTATTTTAGAAGATATTTTACATCTCCTTGCTGGAATGTACCGACATTGATGGTTAATTAAAGATATTTATCATAGATGCCTTTTCTAATAACTAACTAACCTCTGAATAGAGTATCATCTAGAGGGCTAATATTTTTACTCAACTTCTTCATGAAAAAATTATGTTTATTTTGTAAAATATTTGCTCCTTATCACACCTCATCAGCTAAGATGGTCATTTAAAAACCTGAACCATACACATACTTTCCAATAAATAAATAATTCGTAGATGCGATCTCATTTACAAAGAATTGATATTATTTGTTTTGGAAGCTATATGACCTTTACTTCGTGATTTACCTAAATGTTCTTATATAGTATCTCTTTCTTCTATTTTTTGTTTAAGTTTCCGTCAATAAAGGATTCTGCCCTAGTAGATATTCCGTCTACTTCTTACCATCATGTTTGGCTACCTAAACCCCTAACCAAAGATTACAAAATTCATACCAAAAGGTTGCCTCAAATAATTAGGAAGCTGCCTCTCCTTTGCAATACAAAGTGTTTCATTTTTTCTAACCAAATTTTCCATTTCCTCTTGAAGTACCCTGTTCTGTTTAATGACACTGCTTAGAGTTTCCTGAAGAGCAACTTCTTGAGCCTTCATCATCTCGCTTTGCTGCAACCACATCTCCTGGGCCAAATTTTGCGTTCGTCTTTCCGTTTCAAGGTGCAATTTTGCGTGGTTTGTTAATACATTTACTGTAACAAATCAGGTTAGGAAGAAATTAATTATTCTCAAGAATGTCTTACGCAAATCTTTTTCCAAGCTGTGGTCTTGGATGTATTTACAAATGACATGGGTCAGATGTGCCTCGCTTTCTTGAAGCTTCTGTGAAATATTAATCACTTCACGTAAACCCTCATTGAGGTTGAAATTCAAATTTAAATCTAGAGAGCTTGAATAAAGGGGTTAGATAAGAGTTTGCCAGAATTAAAGTTTCTTACAGGAAATTAGACGTGCAGATATGGGAAGAACTTCCACGGCAATATAACTCTTCCGCATTGAAACGTTTAGCACATGGCGAATTTTGTTGATCCTCGCTAGGTGATTTTTCTTCCATTTCGTGTCCTGCGTTTGCTTGCCTCGTTATATCATCAGAAGTACTGTTATTAGTTTGGGTTGCCTCAATTTCTGGCTTGGTCTGGCTAGGTCTGGGCACAAGTTTTCGGAAAAAGGAACCGGTGTGGGATATACCTTTAGAAGCAGATTCCTAAAACCATCCAAGGGTTATTTAATAATGTGTTGATGATAATATTAAAATTACTTCTTTCTTCTCTTGAATTTTTTGTTGGGGTTTTAATACGGGAATTTTGCTCTTGGACGGAATAATTCGGAGAGAGGTGCTTTGGTGAGATGAAGTTTCGGTTTGATTTCCATTTGTGGGCAGTCTCGGCCTGAGGATTTCTTCAACGTGCGTTGCTTCTGGACACTTCTTTTTTCTTTTTAAAGTTTTAGAAATTCTCGACAACACGCTACCAGTCGTCGACTTTCTGGAATTTAAACTACACGTGCTGGGAGAAGTATTGTCGGAAACATCACATCTTGGACTGGCTTCCACGGAATGTTGCGTGGACGGGGATGTTAGCTGCTACAAAACGTCAGAATGTAAATGACAATGATGAAACTTGAATTTGCTAAACTGACCCTATTTTCTTCCTCTGAATTTATCATCATGTAAATGTAAAAATTGCGGTTAGGGGTGATATTGCTCCCGCTGTAACTGCATAGGTTAATATATTTAGAAAAGCGATTTTGACGGTTTTTCAATTGATGCCCGTTTTTCTTCTCTAACCCTGACAGTTTTGGCGTACTTTTATAACCCAACAGTTTGTACCCATAGTTGTAAACTATGAGAACCACATACAAAAATTTTGTCGTCAAATTTAGGCCGTTGGTGTGGGCTAGTAAGGTATCTCCCACGTTCAGAATGGAATTCTGACTGCAGTAGCAAAAATGTACATAAAATCTTTTGCACCGGTCACAATATTTTATTCCAGGAATCTACAATTTAGTTAATTTAGGTATGAATTAAAAAAGGCGTAACAGTACCTTTTTCAAGGCGCTTTCATTATTCATTTTTCTTGCATGAGGGCCTTTTCAAATTTATTTCTAAAACCATTGCTGGATCCGATGACATATTTGAACAGATCGTGCAATCTTGGATCTAAATTTTGAACGAATGAAAATCGGAACGGATGCCTTGATTTTTCCATTTTAACAGTTATGTCGACAATTTCCTAAGATTATTTAGTAACTTACTTGTAATAGAAGAAGAGGAGGAAGAGGACGAAGAAGCAGAAGAGGAAGAGGACGAGGAAGAGGAAGAAAAAGAGGGAAAGGAACACTAGAGCAAACGGTTTGGTCCTTCTTTAGATGTGTTACTAATTTACTATTGTCCAACATTTTTACCTTTCCACGTTCTGGTGCTGATAAAGTTGTTTTTCATGATTCTTCATCGACTGTCTACTATTAAGTCAAGGTAAATATAATTATTGCGGACGTACCATGGCGTATCGACTACGTTCCCGAGTAATTTGTTCTGGAATGTTTTAAGAATTTCGACGTTGGTATACGTTGCATACCATAAGTCTCTCTTGGTTTTGGTATTGTTGTGTTTGTAATTCTTACGTTTGGTTGTTTCTGGAATTACAAAGAAGAATAAGCTTGGGATAGATATATGGAAAACTAAGAAACGTGTTCAGCAGCGACACAGCATCAAACGAAAGGTATACGATCAATTTGTTCTCCCAGGCCCGACTTAAGGAGCGAAAACGCTTACACTAACGAAAAAGACGTTGAACAAACTAAGAATTGCCCAAAGAAAAATGGAAAGAGCCGTGCTGGGCATCAAACTGAGGGACCGAATAAGAAATACAGACATCCGTTAAAGAACCAGAGTGTGCGACATAATCCATCGAATCACCAACTTGAAGGGAAAATGGACAGGACATGTTGCGAGACTCAGTAACGAAAGATGAACAAAGAGGATTATCGAGTGGAGATTCCGCCAAGACGGGAAAAGTAGACCCCCTACCATATGGATCAAAAACATAAGAAGAACAGCCGGAAATTGGATAGGAGTCGCATAAGATTGCAAAGAATGAAAATGATAAGGCGATGCAGATGTCCAGCAGCAGTGGACTTTAGTGGCAAATGATGCCGATGGTTGTTGAGTTCGTCCCGTTTTTAATTTCATGTAAGGTATTATATATTATAGACTAAAAGATGAATCACAAACTACTCGCAACGGAAATGACATACTGGAGAAGATGTTGTGGCTTAACCTTGTAGGACCACGTTAGAAATGTAGATATCAGAGAGAAAATGGCAGTCATAGATACTATTATGGATAGGATAAATGAAAAGCACTTAAGATTGTACGGGCATCTACCCCGATTGAATGAAGAAGGAATACCAATAAAGGTATGGAGCTGGATTCCAGCATAAAGAAATAAACGAGGGAGACCTCGGAAGAAATGGATAATAAGTAACATAGAAAGTGAAATGGAAAATAGGGGATTACGAGAAGGAGATTGGAACGACGGAAACCGATGGCGCTTGGGATGCGAGAAGCGGCAATAGCGGCAAATACTCGCTATAGTAATAATAATAATGTAAGGTATTGGTGAAATGTTGAAGAATTGTAATATCTCTGCGCAGATAATGTGTCATTCAAAATTCATTGGGTCAACTAATCGTCTTCCGTTCAAACCTATCCACACACCTATTTTTCCGGATGAACCGCTTCCTCAGAGTAAATTTGTGGATTTTTGTAGATCACATTCTCATATTCTGCGAGTTTACATAACCGTTTACGTGATACCATGATTCACTTGAGAAGGAGGTTTGGTCTAACACATCGCAGTAGATGATTAGAAACTAAAAGCTAACTCGTTTTTCATAATCGGGTAACAGAAACTCGTGGATAGATAGCACTTAGGCGGCGAAGGAGCATGTGCGGATCCTTTTTCATTAAGATGTGATAAGTTCCACAACGAAGGTCAGCTTATTGGGAAACAGCTAAGAGCTAACATTGTGAATATCTTTTTCATTACGGTTTGTTAGTCAGCCGCTGCCTTTTTTCATTGTTACGTCAGCAAGTTTTTCGAAATAAATGTATCAAGTGCGTTACCTCACAGTAAAAGCAGTTGTAGCTGATCACCAGGACTGGATATTCTCCTGGAAATCTTGTAGACAACCATGTCGATTCAGGGTTGTCTACAGGATTTTCATGTTCCATATTGCCATGCACCGCCATAAGCCTCAACCGTAAATGATTTTTGTATTACAGTAAAAACCATTTCTGTGAAATTATTAAACTTTCCTTATTATTGTTTTGACACTGACTGCTTATATGGCCCTTCGTTCTACCAAAACATATTCTAAATTTGTACAAGAATTAAGGTTAGCCCTAGGCACACTCGGCTCGCAGAACTGGGTCAAGGTGCTGTGGGTCCCCGGGTACCGTAATATAGAGGAAAACAAGAAGGCAGACTTCATGGCTAGAGAAGGCTTCCAGAAGTCATTCATTGGTCAACTAGCTCTCGGAATTCTCTAAACCAATGCAACAGGAAGGGGAATGAAAATTTGTAGTACCTACGTATTTTCAACGCAAAGAAATTCCCAAAGTAACCTGGGTTGGACACAACAGACAGACAAATAATGAAGTGGACCATGTATTAGTAGATAGTGAGCGTATGAAAAGAATTAAGAAAGTGAAGTCGTGCAGAGGAGCAGAGATAGGATCAGACCATCATATGGTAAATATCGAGGTGCAAGAAGAAATACAAAGTGACCAAGCGCAGGGAGGCAAGAAAAAGGAAGCGAAACGATTGAATTAAGATAGTATACAAGAGAGCAAAATACAAGAAAAATTTAACGAGAAAATGGAAGAACAACTAGCCAAAATAGACCAGAGTGCAGAAGGAATAGATGAAAGATGGAACCAAACAGCAAAAGCACTTAAGAATGCAGCAACGGAAGTGCTACCAGGGAAAACATTAAACGCCTTCAAAAAAGACTGAATGGACGAGGAATGCTGGAAAGCAGTGGAACAAAAAAAGAGCAAGGCAAAGTCTTAACCACGACACAGAAGAAAACAGAGAACATGCTAGAAAAGAGAATGCTAGAAATGGAAACCTATTATAATTACAAAGCAACGAGATCATTCTACCAGGCAATCACCAACACAAAAAAGATACCGCAGCCTAATTCAGTGTACTGTAAAGATAAGGAGGGGCCTCATAGGCGAAATGGATAAAATACTACAGAGATGGGCAGAGTACTTCGAGGAACTCCTAAATGTAAATCAGAATCTGAAAATAGAAATGGAAGAAAGCAACCTTGAAGAATAGACTGAAATCAAACCACCTACAGTAGAAGAAACTCGCAAGGTAATAAAATCAAATTCAAAACAATAAGACGGCAGGAGAAGATCAAATACCCGCCGAGTTATTGAAGTATGGGGGAGACAGACTACACAACACTATTACAGAAATATGACTATAAGAGAAAATACCACAAAAATGGAGAGAAGCAGTTATCACAACAATTCTCAAGAAGGCGGACAAACCCTGCTGTTCAAATTATAGAGGCATTGCGTTGCTAGACACTGTCTATAAAGTATTAGCAAGCCTACTCGAAATGTAACTAGAAATGTTCCTGGAGAAGGAAGTAGGTGAATATCAAGCCGGGTTCAGGCACGGTAGGTCAACAATAGACCATATCTTTTCCCTAAAACAAATAGCGGCCCCTAAGTGAGGAATAGCAAATACCTCTACACCTATTGTTTGTAGACCTTAAGCAGGCGTATGACGCAGTAAATAGAAACCAACTCTACAAAACTATGAAGGAAATGGGAGTGCCAGACAAGTTAATACGGTTAGTAAGTTTAACGCTAACTAACACAACAAACCAAGTAAGGGTACATGGGAAAGTATCGGAGCATTGTATTACCAACAATGGACTGCGCCAGGGGGACCCTTTACCCTTTATTATTATTTATCCTTATACTAGAGGGAATTATCAGAAAGAACAAATTGACAGACGGGACCATAACTGTTAAACAATACCAGTTTGCAGCATATGCGGATGATTTAGTAATCATAGTTAGAACAAAAACAGTATTGAAAGAAGTATTCCTGCAAATAGAAACGAAGGCTGAAGGGTGTGGTTTAACAATAATTGAACAAAAAACTAAGTACAACTACAAACTAAGTGCAAACGGGAGGAAAAAAGGAGCAAATTGGAGGTGGTCACATAACAATCAGGGGTGGCACAAAACAGTATCACTTGGAGACGGTAAAAGAATTCGTTTACTTGGGAACCACGATTACAGCAACGTTCAACCAGGATCCGGAAATTCAGGCAAGAATACAGTGCGGAAACAAAAGTGCAAGTGCTCTTCATAAGGTTCTTACTTCAAATCACATATCAACCAATGTGAAGTTGAGAGTGTACAAAACAGTGATAAGACCAGCAGACCTACGCGTGTGAAACATGGACTCTGACGCAGAACCTGCAAAATATGTTGTGCACCTGGGAGCGCAAAATAGTGAGACGAATACTAGGAGGGATACAAGAAAACGAAACGTGGAGCAGACGGACAAACAAAAGTACTCGGCAGTTTAAAAGAGAAGGATATAGCAGGAGCAGTGAAATCCCAACGGATCAGGTGGCTGGGACATGTGGAAAGGATGCCAGATAGCAGGACTCCCAAGAAAATGATGTATGCAAGGCTATTAGATACCCGAAGACAAGGCAAACCAAAAATAAAACGGATAGAACGAGTCAAGGACGATTTCAGAAAATTATATGTGAAGTTGGTGGCAGAAAGTTCAGAACAGACAGGAATGGAGAAAGATAACTTACCAAGCCACAGGCCTTAATGTCCTGTAGTGCTTAATATATGTATATATATATATATAATGCTAAATTGGAGTTCGCGAATTAGTGTCGGTCCCGGTTCGAAGGAAATCATTTCACAATCAGAGATGAGACAGGAGAAACTATTTCTTCAAGTACCAAACCATTTCGGGCGGAGATAACGCCAAACACCTACAGTGGGGCTTACGATTGATTACAACTAAGGAAGAGTACTTCTAAAAGTCATGGAAGCCAATAATCTTTTCCATCTGTCTACAGGCCAACCAAGCTACCAATCAACAGACAGTAGTAAAACTCCAGACCTAATAGATTTCTGTGTGGTAAAAGGTATCCACAAAAACTATCTTCAAGCTGAATCAAGTTTAGATCGTTCGTCTGACCATTCTCCAGTCATAGTTACAGTTGGAACAAAAGTGCTAATCGAAAAAAGCCACTGACATTTAGCAGTAAAAAAACAAATTAGAAAGCCTTTAGAGATATGATCGATAACACAATATCACTAGACGTTCCCCTTAAAACCGAAAAAGACTTGATGGAAGCAGTAGAACATCTCAACAAAACTATACAAGAAGCCGCATGGCAGGCAACCCCAGAGCAAGACCCGCGTGAAGAACGTGATAACAGCCCAACAATAGTCAAAATAAAGATTGCAGAGAAGCGCAGGCTTAGCAGGACATGGCAAAACACCAGAGCTCCAGAAGACAAGCAAAGGTTCAATTGAGCAACCAGGGAGTTAAAAGAATTCCTAAACAACTTGAAAAACCAGGCAATTCAAGATTACCAGCATATCTCTCACCCACAGACGCAACTGACTATTCGCTATGTAAAGCAACCAAAAGGTTGAAACAACCTCAACAAACAATTCCACCAACCAGAACATCAGAATGACGATGGGCAAGAAACGATCAGGAAAAAGCAATAGTATTTGCAAACCACTTGGCAAACGTATTTAAGCCTCTTTCGGCTGTGATTCCAGCTGCAGAAGAAAATGATATCCACGAATTACTAGAAGCACCTTTCCAGATGAGTCTACCTATAAAAAATCTCAGGGTGAACGAAGTGAGAAAAAGGATTCAGTCCGACCTAAACCCCAAAAAGGCCCCGTGTTATGACCTGATCACAGGACGAGTATTAAAAGAACTCGCAGATAAAGGTATGAAATTTATTACTTTATTATTTAATGCCATACTTAAACTCGGCTACTTTCCTGATCAATGGAAAGTCGCACAGATTAGTCATTCCAAAACCTGGGAAGCCCCCCGAGAAAGTAACATCGTATCGGCCAATTAGCCTTCTGCCAGTACTGTCGAAGGTCTTTGAGAAATTATTCCTTAAGAGAATGCGACCAATACTGCTGGACAGTGATCAATCCCAAACCATCAGTTCGGTTTCCGGCAACAACACGCAACAATTGAACAAGTACACAGAGTAGTTGCAAAAATTAATAGAGACTTCGAAGGCAAAATATACTGTTCGGCAGCATTCCTCGATATATCGCAAGCCTTCGATAAAGTATGGCATGTAGGCTTGCTCTAAAAAATTAAGAAGAGTGTCTCACACGGGTACTACTAAGTGTTGAAATCTTACCTATCCAACAGACACTTTATCTTAAAATATCAGGAAGGATATACACCGCTATTTCCAATTAGCTCGGGAGTCCCACAGGGCAGTGTATTGGGACCAGTCTTGTACCTCCTATATACGGCGGATCTGCCAACAACTCGACTCACAACGATTGCAACATTTGCTGACGATACGGCGATACTGGCTTCACACACCGACCCAAGAATGGCCTCCCGTAACTTACAAATACATCTTAATAAAATCCAGAGATGGCTAAATATTTGGCATATCAAGGCCAATGAAACCAAATCTAGCCACGTAACATTCACAATGGGCAGAGCAACCTGCCCAGCAGTCACGCTAAATAACCGGCAACTAGCACAAACAGAAGAGGCGAAGTACCTCGGAATACATCTTGACCGTCGCCCTACGTGGCAAAAACATATTATATGGACAAAAAGAAAACAACACGGTTGCAAGTACAGGAAAATGTATTGGCTCATTGGCCGAACATCACAACTATCCTTAGAGAATAAGGTACTCTACTACTATACAGTGCGTATGAAAAGTATGGAATAAATTCATTTTACTGGAAACGATGAGTTTTTTGCAAATATCCTCGGACACGTCAATTTTATTTGATAAAAGCACACATTTTTATAGCAAATTCAATTTCTGACCGTCATTTGTTTTTGAGTGATGACGTCATCATCTTTTTTTTTAAATGGCAACTACTGTGTTTTTTGACGGATTCGGATAGAGGACATTTTTCTGCGTATGGCACTGTAAAAAAAGTGGCATGTTGAAGAGGAAAGTCTTCGAGATATTTGAGAAAGTTTTGAAACCATGAAATAAATTTGTTAAAATGAAAGGAAAAGAAAAACGTAGAATAAAAATTAAAGATTAGAGAAAAGCCACTTTATTAGTTACAAATTAAATTATTTTACTAAACTAAAATAAAAAATAATATAATTACAATAAATGTTCAAATTGCTGTAATCCTTATCTAGCCACATGCTCTCCTTAACTGTACTTGCATTTTGCAATGGCCCATTTAACTGAAAAACAACGAATGGAGATTTTGATGATGGTCGGTTACGGAGATTATACGCGTACCCATCAACAAGTCGTCGCGCTCTTCAATGAAAAGTATCCCGAAAGACCTATCACACAATCAGCAGTGAGTAAAATTGAGAAGAAGTTTCGGGAAAATGGAAATGTCAGAGATATTGTTAAGAGTGGACGCCCCGAAGTCAAAGAGAATGTTAAAATGTGCTTTTACACGTGCAGGATAATCACCATGTAACTTGTCAGATTGCTGCGGATAACCAAATAAGCATTTTTTCGGTATCACATATTCTGATAAATGAAAAGTACCATCCGTATACAGTTAGTGTGGTGCACCAATTAAAATAGGATGACTTTGATTGGCGAATCCAATTCTGTGAAACAATGATGAACAATATTATTGAAAATCGAATACGACTGACGGACATTTTATTTTCCCATGAAGCAACATTTCATTTGAACGGCACTGTCAACAGACAGAATACAAGGTATTGGGCAACTGAAAATCCACATTGGATGATGGAAGCACATACCCAATTTCCACAAAAAATTAACGTTTGGGTTGGTATTATTGGAAACCGTGTGATTGGACCGTTTTTCTTTGGCGGTAATTTAACTGGAGATATGTATTTGACCTTCCTTCGAGATGATCTGATATCTGCTCTTGCCGTGTTGTTTCCAAACTATGAGGATCCTGACCTTCCATATCCAACAATTTAATATCAGCAAGACGGAGCTCCACCACATTATACAGTGGCTGTACGGAGTTATCTAAATGACGTCTTTCCTCAGCGATGGATTGGAAGACGAGGCGCGATCGAATGGCCTGCAAGATCCCCGGACCTCACGCCTTTAGATTTTTTCTTGTGGGGCTATGTGAAAAGCAAAGTATACCAAAATAAACCTCTATATTTAGACGACTTAAAAAATCGAATACGTATGGTTACTACATTAATTCCGGCGAGCGTGATCGAAAATGTTGTAGAAGAATTTTGGAATCGGCTGGCCCATTGTCAGGAAGTTAACGGACAGCAATTTGAACATTTATTGTAATTATATAATTTTTTTATTTTAGTTTAGTAAAATAATTTAATTTGGAACTAATAAAGTGGCTTTTCCCTAATCTTTAATTTTTATTCTACGTTTTTCTTTTCCTTTCATTTTAACAAATTTATTTCATAGTTTCGAAACTTTCTCAAATATCTCGAAGACTTTCCTCTTCAACATGCCACTTTTTTACAGTGCCATACGCAGAAAAATGTCCTCTATCCGAATCCGTCAAAAAACATAGCAGTTGCCATTAAAAAAAAGATGATGACGTCATCACTCAAAAACAAATAACTGTCAGAAATTGAATTTGCTATAAAAATGTGTGCTTTTATCAAATAAAATTGACGTGTCCGAGGATATTTGCAAAAAACTAATCGTTTCCAGTAAAATGAATTTATTCCATACTTTTCATACGCACTGTATAAGGCTATACTGAAGCCAGTATGGAGCTACGGAATCCAGCTGTGGGGATCAGCCAGCAACTCGAATATTGAGATCTTACAACGATTCCAATCGAAAGTACTGCGAACGATCGATCAAGGAAGAAATCACAAAGTGTAGTGTAAAAAAAATAACAGGCTAAGAGTGCACCCTAACAATCTAGCTGTGAACTTATTAGACAATAGAAACGAAACGCGTAGATTATAGTTATTTATTATACAAGTGTCTTACTTGGCATATACATATGTAAGTCACGCAAGAAAATATTAGGCCACGAGGTGATAGCCGAGCGGAATAATTTCTTGAGTGACTTATATGCAAGTAAGACACGTGTGTAATATAGTATTTTATCCAACACACAAATTCTATTCGCAAAATAAGGATTTGAAAATTTGACAGTTTAATTAAATTATTTTGACACTTTCTGCTAAAGCTGGAAATGGAATCCTATGAGAAGGCAATGGTTGCTAAGCTTTTTTGTTTGTTGCTAATGTAAATTTATTTACTTTTTTCACAATTTTTTAAAGTCACGAATTAAACAGTCTGTGCTTTCCGATTTGTAATGAAGAAAATTCGGGAAGAAGCTGCTAAAGCGTCTTCGAAGATTGTTCCTCAGAAATCAAAAAGTCCGTACGACAAAGAATTTAATGAATTCAGTGCCTGGTGTAGTGAGAGAAAAGTCGACAATGTGTTGGAAGAAGACGTTTTTCTAGCGTACTTCCTTAATGTTTCCCAAAGAGTCGCTCCTTCTTCAATGTGGACCAAGTATTCGATGCTTAAATCTACACTAAAGCAATATAAAAGGATCGATATATCAAAGTATACCCAACTTACTGCATTCTTGAAAAGTGTATCAAAAGGTTATAAACCCAAGAAATCTAAAATTTTGGAAAACGCACCTATCAAAGAATATTTGCTGGCGAAGGTATAATGTTTCATGGTTTAATATCAGTATAACTAATTTTTATTATTGTTTGCAGGTGGCATTAATTATTGGAATTTCTGGAGCTTGTCGTTGTGACGAGCTCGTCAAATTAACCATTGATAATGTACACGACAGAGGGGCGTACTTTTTTGTTTCTATCCCGGATACAAAAATTTACACTTCTCGAAGCTTCACCATCATTGAAGAAGGATATCCCGTGAATGCCCTAGATTTAATAATAAAATACTTATCTCTGAGGCCAAAGAATACACCACATCGAAGATTTTTCGTCAATTATCAGTTTGAAAAATGCACGATTCAGCCCGTTGGAATAAATAAACTGTCACAAATACCTCGTTCAATTGCAAAATCCTTGCAATTGCCAGAACTAGAGTCCTACACCGGGCACTGTATGAGACGCTCTTCTGCCACACTTTTGGCTAACGCAGGCGGCGACATTATAAAAGTCAAACAACTAGGAGGCTGAAAGTTGACTTCAATTGCAGAAGGCTATATAGAAGAATCCGTTTCCTCTAAAATTAACCTCGCGAAGAAAATTCAAGGTAGCAGCTCCACTTCAACAGAACCAAACATCGAACCATCCGAATGTGTGCCATCTGTGCAACCTGGAAGTGACTCTACGTTTGTTGGTACTGCTTCCGATTCGAATAAGCCTTCCACCGTTGTAAATATGTCGAGAGATGAATCAAATAATTGTTTAGCGTTCACTATTAATATTAATATTAGTGTTAAATAAAGAGATTTAAACCTCTAGATTTAATGTAGGTTAGCCTAAGTTCTGTAAAATCTCCGCTCGGTTCCTTTTAGCTGAGATATTTGAAGAGGCTTAGGTCAATGGGTTAAGACTCTACATGTTAATGTCACATCATATAAATTGCTAAATGTCCACTGGATAGATTGCAAATGTACGTAGAAGTTTAATAAAAAAAAGTACCAAACCGTTCCTTGTCCTGATCGACCTGTTAACCGGTCACCTGCACACCATGGGGCTAGCAGATGACCTCACATGTGGGTTCTGTAGAAGACGGGAGGAATCAGCCCTCCACAATCTGATTAACTATCCAAGGCTTTTAGTCCTTAGACACGCATAGTTAAGAGCAGGTTTGCTGGAATCTGCGAATATAAAGAGTATGTGGATTATCCCTAAACGGGGCGATTGCAGAATGGGCGTTCGGTCTGGGTGTAGCATATACGTGTTCCTCCAACTGAGTGAATGAATGTCTAGGTTTTCGCACATCTTTTTAAATATTCTGTAGTGAACTGATCTTTGTTAAATAAAGTTAATCATTTTTTAAGCCATAGCAAAAATTCTACCAAGAGGTTTTGAAATGAGCATCTCTCTGTGAAGACCGCAGTGTGTTGAGACATCAGCACTTTCTTGTTTCACATGGAACCAACCAAAGATGGGGCACCGTCAGTACAGTTTTTTTTGCAGAAGAAACCTTTTGTTTCCAGATATAATGACAAAATATTGGACATGTTTATTTTGTAAGCCTCAGGCAACTTTTTGCAATAGAACAAGTGTTCTTGCTTCATTGTAAAAATTGTAAGAGCTCCAATAATTGGTAACATCTATTGACTCACCAAGCTGAATAGAGAAACTGTCTATTCATCATTATTTCTGGTGGAACCCTAGGGTTTCAGAGAACCCCAGTTGTTGCAGATAGAGTATACCATACAATAGGGTACGCTATTTCGTCTTCTATTATTTGCTTTATAGATAATTTTGTATATTATTTTTTTTGCTTGAACACAGAGTTTCTGACTAATATTTATTGTTGAAGCAGTGCTATGTGATTTTCAAAATTTGCCGCTACACTTGAATTCATTCCTTAATTTGTTTGCCGCTTCGTAGGAATCAATATCGTTATTTTAATTGCAGTCTTATTTTGGGTTACCATTTCGGTATTTTGTTGTGTATTTCGAAGTTCGAGATATGTTAATAGTTTCTTTCTGTTAAAATTGCAGACCCTTGTTTTTCTTCCGCGCTAGACCTTGAACGCTTCCTGGAACTCGCGCGTTAGAAACAAATTCCTTCTAGAATTTCTTGCGTAAGATGTCGAAATGTGGTGCAATATCTTTTGGGAGAAGTGAGGCCCCATTGCATTTTTAGTTAGTCCATTTTCGACCCTCGCGGACTCCGGTCGGCCGTACGGGGGCCGTAAAGAAAGTTAGTGGAAGCCAGACCTTTGAGATTGACGGACGTGACTTGGAAGATAGTTTTTCTTTTCCTTTGCGGGGCCTCTGTTAAGTATCGTATTACCGTGTGCTGTAGAGCATAAGCAAGTCGACTTTAAGGTCGGATTTAAAAAAATAACAGAAGGTTCGCTTTGTTGTTGGACAATTTGAGTTAATTGCTCCTGTCGAATTCAGTTCGGATCTATGTGAAGTGAAAAGAAAAGAAAGGAGATTGTGCAAGTGTTTTGCTAGAATTTGGTTCGTTCCCGTCGTCCGAAAAAGTCTCGCTTCTGTCCCCACGTCATCTGACCTAGTTGAAAGCAACTCGGCCCTCTCCAGGGACGTAACAGCTACATCGCTCCCAACGCTGCCCCGAAGAACGTTGTCTTCCTGGCCCTTTATTATTTTCGTCCCCGCAACCGGAAACTGCCGCCGTTGTGCTTGCCTCGTTTTAAGCCATCCACCGGAATTCAAGGTAAAAACTTTCAGTTTTGTGTTGTGACAAACAAGTTTCTTTTGCTCGCGTTGACTTGCAGACTTCAAATTTAACTTCATGTAATTGCAAGGAAAAGATGACCTCCAGTCGCCATATGTGTTAATCTGTTTTATAATAGAATTACTAGATTATACTCTACTTTTGTGAACTTCAGCGTCACTGGAGTTTTATAACTGAATGCATAACGTAAATCCCGTTGCACCAGTGGCGACGAGTTCCCTGAACGTTCAAGGATTTTAACCATGTAATACAAACTTTTGCGTTATAATAACTCGTGTCCGTTTATTATATTGCCACATTCTATTTATTTTATTATATGCGATTTAAAGTTTGCTGTCTCTTATTGTGTCTTTTGTACTTGTTGGTGTAAGAAATTTGCAAGCTTTAAATATATAGGAGGAGGCACAACAAGCAAAGGTAGGTTTCCTTCACGTGAGCGGTTGGCTTCTCGACCTTCCACGAGGACCTACACAATCAGCTGGATTTGGAAGGTGGCGCCCACTTATTTTGACTCGCCCTGTACACAACTAAAGATTTTCTCCCATAAGCGATTTTCACGAACTCCCCCTACTCCTCTGAGCTAAGCTGTAGGCCCTTTTCCATCAAGATAGTTGCGAATCGTTGAAAAAGCTCGATTGGCCTGTAACAAATTGGCGCCGCAACGTGTGTCTTTTTTTGCGACTGTAACAAATTGGCGCCGCAACGTGTGCCTTTTTTTGCAACTGTAACAAATTGGCGCCGCAAACGAAAAGAAAAACTATCTTCCAAGTCACGTCCGTCAATCTCAAAAGTCTGGCTTCCACTAACTTTCTTTACGGCCCCCGTATGGGCGACCGGAGTCCGCGAGGGTCGAAAATGGACTAACTAAAAATGCAATGGGGCCTCACTTCTCCCAAAAGATATTGCACCACATTTCGACATCTTACGCAAGAAATTCTAGAAGGAATTTGTTTCTAACGCGCGAGTTCCAGGAAGCGTTCAAGGTCTAGCGCGGGAGAAAAACAAGGGTCTGCAATTTTAACACAAAGAAACTATTAACATATCTCGAACTTCGAAAGACACAACAAAATACCGAAATGGTAACCCAAAATAAGACTGCAATTAAAATAACGATATTGATTCCTACGAAGCGGCAAACAAATTAAGGAACGAATTCAAGTGTAGCGGCAAATTTAGAAAATCACGTAACAGCAGGTAGAAATACAAATAAGTTAAAGAGTTGTTTTGTAGAATGTAACAATTTATTAATTAATTTCGTTTCTACATATGATATAACACTGGGTATTATATTCCAAGGTAATAATAACTATACAAATACCCTAATAATAAATAAATCAAGTGTTTATTTCGATAAAAGTCCAAAAAGTTTGTTAGTTGCAGCACCACACCAAAATCTAAAAGTTTTTAAAAATGGACGTCACAGTTCACAGAATTTTAAAGTCGAACTTTGGCACACTTAAAGTTTAGTTTCGAACGGGGTCGCGCGAGCAATGCGATTTTAACCAGGGTATACTTATTATGAGCTAGAGAAGGGTAAAATCGCATTGGTCGAGGGGCCCAAAGTGATGTTATTAAGTATTAGTCACAAAAATGTACAAATTTGGCTTGAAGCTTTCACAGTGTTCAAATATACAAGTATACATAAATCTACACTGTAAGTACAAAATTAAAATGGCAGTTTCAATTTTTAAAATGCTGATTAAGGCTTATACAATAACGTAAAAATAAATTAGAGACAAAAGAACGTACATATTAATACACAACCATTTAGGGCGAAAGTATAAAATTGTGGGGATACATAAAATAACTGCAGTTTTTACAAAAGATCGTCGTATTCTTTATCCTCGAGTTTCTTCTTATTTTTATCTTTCTTGACAAGGGCGTAAATGGATGCTTGCTTGTAGTTTATGGGTCCATAATGGTAATCAACGTCGGCGTAATCCAAGTCGCTGAACTCGGGCTTGTATGGCTGTAAAAATTAAGAAAAATATTACTAGGGGCTCGAAATGATTGTTCGGGATAATTTCCAGCGTTATGCGCAAATTCTTGGACATAAAGGAACGTCATATCTTACTTCAGAAAAAAATCGCGTGATAAAGCATCACGCATTAGCTAAATGATGTGTAAAGGAACGCATCAGTAAAAGTTAAAAAGATGTTAACTTTTTGTAGTCTGTCAGAGGAGAAGCCCTCGAGTTGCCACAACTCGTGTTAGTGCATGCTTTATACCGTGAAGCGGGATATGCGTGCTCTAAATTTACAATTATGTGTGGGGATTGAAGGGATTTACCTTTTCTCAAAATATATACGTGTCACTACCGTCCGGAGTTGCTCCATTGGTCTAAAACAAAATTTAGCAAGTTTAATGCACGAATTATTTACCATAATTGTATATTTGAGCAGCAACACACTCTTTTACTGAAAAGCTAAGTTTCCGCTTCCTTCAAATACATTAGTGTACTGAATTTTGAATGTAGGGAACTCTAACTGGAAACTCGAGAAAAAAAAAATCGTTTTCTCTAAATGACCTTAACAACAAATGTTTCAAGGTCATGATATCAATCTACTTTCTCTTTTAAGCACAACACGGTTGACTCAATTTAAGATTCTGTGCTAAACTCCAAGAAATTCATACAAAATGAGTTCATTGAATTCTTAATCAACAGGAAATTCCTAGGTCGTTTCCTTTAAACACCCTCGTCATCTTGAAAATCGTGGTCAATTAATTGCGTGTTTATTTAAGGTCATATTTCAAAGTTAATTCCCAGTTTACTATTGGTTAAAGTTTCTTGAGGTCAACACTGACGGTTGTGTCTGTATTTTCAGATGAAATTAGAGAATTTTTCCATACAATATGAAAGGAAAATAGAATCAGTTTTCAATAATACTGACTTTGCGTCAAAACATTTTGAATTTTCCATATTTAAATTAAATTAGTTCTACGACTTTTGAGCCTTCTAAGTGATTAGATCGTTTTCTTTAAACTTTAATAGCCTGAAAATACTTCAAGGTCACCTTAACAGCTGCATATTTAAGGAAAGTCATATTTCAAGGTTAATTTCTGACTTAAAATTAATTAGTATTTTGCTAGTTGAACACCAGAAGTTTTTCCGTATTTTGAAACCAAACAAAAGAATTTTTCTATTTAAATTACAGAAAATTAATTAATATCAAATAATTTTGGGGTTTCCATTTTTTAACCTAAAAGGATTCAGTAAATTTTTAGTATTTGAGCCGATAATTTTTAAATTTTTACATTCCTGATAGCTTGAAAATACTTAAAGTTCGCCCTAACAATCATATATTTACTCAAGGTCATATTTCAAGGTTAATTCTTAATGTGAACTTTTAGGCTTCCGCGGTTTCTGTCTAATGAATTCATCTCTTCTGGCTTAGACCTCGTCGTCGTGAAATTAAATGATGCTGACGTTTCGCTAACAATAGAATTATCAAAGCGTAATGCTTAATGCTTGGATAATACTACCTGCAATGGTCAGCGAAACGTCAGCATCATGCAGTTCTACGACGACGCGGTCTAGCCCGAATTGATGACGTCCTTAATTCTTAATTTTAAATTGAAGACATTTTTACTAGTTCAATATCAGAAGTTTTTTCTCTATTTTGAAATTAAAGAGAAAATTTTCCTACGTAAATAGAAAATTAATGCAAAAATAAATTTCATATAATTTTAGTAAAGGGGTTTAGTAAATTTTCAGTATTTCAAGCGGATCGTGTGTCTATTTTTAAGTTTGAAATATTCCTGACAGCTTGAAAATACTTCAAGGTCACCCTTACAAATGATTATTTGCTCAAGGTCATATTTCAAGGTTATTTCCTAATTAAAATTAATGACGTTTTTGCTAGCTGAACATCAGAAATTGTTTCGGTATTTTGAAATAAAAGATAAAAGTTTTCCTACTTATATAACAGAAAATGAATGTATCAAAAATAAATCTCGAACAATTTTGGGGTTTCCTTTCTTACACTCTTTCTTTAATCTATAAGGATTTACTAAATTTTTTTAGATCTTCATTTCTTTTAAATTTATGTATTCCTGACACTTGACAGCTTGAAAATAGTTCAAGGTCACCCCTGTCAATTACGTATTACTCAAGCTGATATTTCACGGTTAATAAAAATTTTAAAATTTATATGAAGATTAGGTACTTATATATAATTTTGATAAGGATAAAATGAATTTTTGATGTTGAATTTAGACGACGAAGAGGGCCCTCTGTTTTCACACTACAATAACTATATTTATTTGTTCGGAAAGTACTTTTGTACAACTGAAAAACTTACATTTCAACGAGATAATTGAGGGAATATTTGCTGGACTAACCTAGAGATGCTTGGGAATGACCATGAAATATTTTATGGGCTTATATCATTTGAATTTAACCTTCAATATTGAATTTTCAAGGGCAAAAAAGGAAAATATTATTTATTGAGCCACCAATGTTTAAAACTGACCGTTCAATCATATATAATTTGAATTTAACCTTCAAAGATAGAGTTTCAAGGGCGAAAAGGATGAACTATGAACGATAATTTTTCCTAAACAAATTTAAATAAATTTGATTCCAAACTTAGAAGATGACTAAGATTTACTGTTCTAATTAATTGGAAGCCTTTAAATCTCTATTAATTATAAAGGTTAAGCTCAAACAAGTCTATAATTCTGGCAATATTTCAAGGCTGTTCTATCAGAGATTTTAGTTCCAAGTTGGTGTTTTAGAGACAAACTTGAAACCTGCAACAATTTAAAGGTTTAAAATAATTTGTCAAGGTTAAATTCAGTTTTTCAAGGTTAAACCCCGTTTAAAGGACTTGTTATTATTTATTTATATAGCTTTAAACAATTTCGCTACGTTCTGAGCAGACTTACGCGGTTCTTCCCACTATCAGTGGAAAATTGGGTTTTGATTCAAATATAAAGGCGAAAGTCAGAGTTCCTTAGCTTTTGGTAAAAAGTGTTGAGCAGATTAGCTACTGATTATTAGTGCAGACAAACCTGCCGTGTTAGTATAAAACAGCTGAATGTTAAACGTCAATTTCCTTTCCAACTTCGTTGAAGTTGAGCGTTGCGTATTCAGTCTTTGGTTTGTTTTTTTGCAACTGGGCGAGGGGGCTACCAGCCTGGGCACTCTTCTTATTACTACTATTACTACTCTTAGGCATGTCTAAGTCGGCGTATACGAGGCCGTTTGGTCGGTCGGCCGTATCCTTCTTCGCGTTCCTGCTGCAGTACAGAGGTTGCGGGTACTGCAGCTGCACCAGGTTGTGCACGTTCTCTTGGAAACGGCCATCCTGGTGGTAATCGCTGGGCCGCCTCAGCACGAGGGGCCCTTTGTTTTTATACTTGTCCCGCTTGTGCGGCCGACCGTGGTCCCGGTCGGGACAGCCGGGACCAAAGTCGGAGACGTAGCCGTTCCTCATCAGGTTCTCCTCGTGCACGTTTTTGATCGGCTGGAAGTAGCTCTCGGCCGTTTGGAACTTGAAACTGTGGCACTTTTGTAGGGGAATCTGGAAGTGCTTCTTTTGCTTACTCCGGGACGAGAAGGACTTGCTCTTGGAGATCTGCTGGTCTTGGAACAGCGCGCGCGGGATGAGCTTCATGTGCTTTTGGTGCGGGATGGTGGCTGCGTATTGCTGGGACAGCTGGGGACTGGCTACGTGCTTAAAATGGGGCGTTGTTAACGTATAAAAAGCATTCTGCAAACGGATTAGTTGGTGTTAGTTAAGCGAGCGATAAGGCTGAGCTACGAGTTCGGATTTAATAGCAATCAGGCATGAAACTTGCGAGGTTTTGTCGATAAGACATTCTTGACAGCTATATTTCGGATAATTGCCTCGAGAAACGTACCACAGCCGTTATTAGACCAAGGTATGAACACCCAGAGGTCGCAAGTAGACTAAATTTTACCTAAAATCTTCACGTAAAAAAAGCCTCCGCCTAACTGATGTTTGTTTGATATCCATTTAAAAAAAAAGATGTATGAAAATAATTAATAAGTAAAAACAATTTTATTAATATTTTAAACAGCTTTTCTGCTTTGTGTTGTTTATAAATAATATACCGTGATGAAATATCATTTTCAAATACAAGGAAACAGAAGTAGTCGGGAAGTACAAAATAATATTCAAGGTGAAAGTATACCGGAACTTTCCATCACGTCGTGCCATTAAAATATTTAGAAACGGAAATCACTTCCGTTTACCAAAGAAAAATAATGCTTTTCGTAAACAAACTACAACAAAAAAATGAAACCAAAATACACACAAATTGAATTCCCACTGAAATCTGTGCGCCTTATATACCCTTCCGATTATGGATAGCGGGCGGTGGGAGATAGAAGCACGGTCGTTGCACACCACACCAACGTGTACACCACAAGCTTGTTGAGTTTTTTTTAAGCGCTCAGCCGGTTGCGTTTCATCATGACATTTTTTCTACTTTCACCCCTTATGACATTTAAGGATAGTATTGCCATAAAAATAATACCAAAAATTTAAACATTTCGAAAATACATTTACATACAGATATGTATATATATAGGGTGTATCAGAAATAGGTACAAATATTAAATCCGATGCTAGATTACAATATATACAAATTAGAAAAAACATTTCTTTGGCAATGGGACCCTTAAGAAATGAGAAAATAATAATTGAACATTAGACCCAAAATTGTTTGAGTACCGCAGGATAATAACAAAAATTTGAGTTCAAAGACATGTTATGCAAAGGAGAGTAAGATAGAAGTGCAAAAGAATTTCCTATCACCTGCCACAAACCAATACTATTAGGTAGGTCAGTAATTTCTATTCAGTTATCACAAGCCAGACAAGTTTTTACGTGTTTGCCCCTTTGGATTTACTTTACAATTGGGTAATAACCTTCTACAGCTTTAATGCATTTACTATGTATCATCAGCAGTTCTCAAACAAAATTTTATTTTATTTTTTAATTCAAAAAAATAAACTTAATTATTTTTGAAGAATGAACATTACTATTGAATTCTACTTGAGCCAATCTATTACTGGTTTAAATATTTGTACCTATTTGTGATACACCCAGTATATTGTTTAACAATATCTCAACTTATTACAATTTAAGATAAATGTAGCAACTTCAATATATGGCATTTTAAATACTTGATTAAGGAATATTCTTTTTATTTAATACCAACGCATATGTATAATTTCAGGCTTCCGCGGTTTGTGTGTAATGAAGTCGTCTCTTCGGGCTTACACCTCGTCGTCATAGAATTGATTGATGCTGACGTTTCGCTAACCGTTGCAGGTAGCATTATCAAACCGCAATGCTACCTGCAACGGTTAGCGAAACGTCAGCATCAATCAAACCTACGATGACGCAATCTAACCCTGAAGAGATGACTTCATCAACGCACACCTTTCTTCCATTATTTAAAAATACTTAAGGGTTAATATTTACGATGCTTTTAATTTATTCATGATTTCAATTAATTTTAAATATTAAAAACTATATACCGCGCATTTTATTTCAGCATCTAAATAAAAGTATTTAATTTATTTAATCATGACGAGCTCAGGAGTAAATAAAGCGTTGTATTGAAAAGATTAATTCAGATATCGTTTTATATCGTAGCACTACCTTATCTAAAAAATTTAAAAAAGAATTTTATCAAGGAAAGAAGCTGTCGTTAATTTAATGATTTACAAATATCTAAGAGATATTCTAAAACTATTATAGTTACGTGTTATTTTAACTAAAGTGACGTGGAAATTTTTGCAAATATGAAACGTGATTCAGAATAATCAAGAGAACTTGAAGTATTTCTTTGAAATAAATAAAAATATTTATTTTACTTTGGACAAATCAAGTGAAAATACATATAAATATTTGAAATTTGTCGATGCTCAAATAAAAATTAAATAAAACTGTCTAACATATATTGAATAATAGATATCTGCGAGATATGTTTTATAACTTATAACTCCCCCATATCGAGGGGGGTCCCATTGTGCTGAATCCTCGTGAGGGAGAGGGGTTTTGTAAATACCTCCGATTAAAAAAATATCCAATCATATTGTTTTATGATACCTCCAATGCACTTGAAATAATTTAAAATTTGTAAGCATGTTTCGTAATTTGTGTAAATATGTGGTCCAGTTGTTACAGGATTGATCTCCTGTGCGAAAGGTCTTGAGTTCAAATCCCACGCTCGATGCCTGGTAGGAAGCCTACTCGACGATTGAAATAATTGGGTACCTGCGTTCAAATGAACAAGCGGCAATGATGCGGTTATAAGATGCGTGATGCCCATCACATCATACTCAACCGGGTGTGAGAGCAAAGATACGGAAGTCCTGCTCTTCCACTTCGCAGGCCAAATTTCATCATGGGGTGTAGTGCTTCGCCACCATATTGTTAATTATTTATAATGATTAGAGTGTTTTATGAACACCACAGTCATTTCAAATTGATAAGAAACTTATTTTTAATGTTTACAAATTACATATGCTTCTGTTTTGTAAAAAATAATCAGAATATTCCGCGAAATCTTTTAAACAATAGTTTATGGATAAGATTTTATATTCAGAAGTTATTTAAGGATAACAAATAGCATCCTTTTAAGCTACAATTACTTTGACTATTTACAAATATGTAGGAGATTTTACAAAGTAATTTAAAACAATGCCTTTTATCTTAATTCTAATAATACCTGAGATATTTTGAAATATCAGTTACAAAAAAATTAGGGGTGTAAAAAAAAATATCTTGCTGGAACGAAATTGGTTAAGCGCTTATAAGAATACACAAACAATAAGTTTTGTGATTGTACACGTTGGTGTTGTGTGCAACGGACGAGTGTTGACCGTGCTTCTACTTCTCACCGCCCGCTATCCACCGGCAGATGTGTGATCTGGAGCACAGACTTCAGTGAGAAAATAATTTTTGTTTATATTTCTTTGTTGTGGATTGTTTACGGAAAATAAAATATTATTTTTCTTTGTTGCCTGGCGATTTTAAACCGGAATTGAGTCCCGTTTCCAAATCTTTTTTCGGGCTTACTCTCATCCCTGAGAAAAATAAACATTCTTATTAAGAAAAACAATTATTTTATTGCTGAAAATTAGGTTACTATTGTTTAACTTGAAGATAAATATTTAAATAATATTTGCATTGTCTATTTGTTCCTGGTGTGTAATTTACTGTGAGCAGGCTGAGTAGTTTTCACCACGTTTAATAGAAATCAAGCATAATAAAGTCTTTGTTTTCAGATTTAAAATTGGTTGCGTGCTCTAAGGCAATGGAATCACGTTAACATTGTTTTACTGGTGTAAGCCTGTTTGCTATAAAACCTTGTACTACTAGAGCTACCAACAAGCACAGCAAAAGCAAAATCAAAAACACACCTGATTAGCGCTGGGCAGCTTTTGCGTCCACTTATTTTGGGGGTCCAAAAGCGGCATTTCTGGGACAGGAAACTGTTCATCGGTTTTAGGGGAGGGATTTTCACGAGGTTTGGTTTTGGCCTGTAACTGCATGTTGAGGGCCCCCTTGGGGCTTTCAGTCTTCGGTTTGATAACGCTCGGGAGGACCCTAACCGTGGGGGACCGTTTAAAATTTGAATTAGTTGCGAGCGGCGTTTCGGGCTTGCTTTTGATACCCCCCTCAGGGTTGGGGTTGTGGATCAAGGCTTTAGTTACGGATACCTCCACACCTGGACCGCCCTCGGAGCTGTTATTGGAGCTATCTAAATTTTCTTGATCGCTTTTCAAAAAGGAAACGTTTTCGTAGACGTGGCACGAATTCTTCCTATGACGTTTGCATCGAGGGGCCGGTTTGGGTATTTCTTTGGTCGTGGAGTCTTGCTTAGCGTTATTTTCGGTGTTTTGCTCCATAATTTGGATGCTATCCGTAAGGTTCTGAAAGGACTGGTTTTGGTCGCCCTTAAAAACAAAAACCTCTCCCAGAGGCTTTGAATTTTCAACTGAGGATTTCTGTTCTGCCCCGGACTTTAATTTTTTCGGGATGGCGTAGATTAAAGGGCGCTTCTTCGCGTGCTTTTTGCATCTCATGGAATAAAAGGTCGGAGAGTAACATTTGTGCTTTTTCAACTCCAGTGACCCGAAGCGCTTCTCGTTTACATTAGCAATTTGTGTTGATTTTAAAATATTGGCCGAGTTCTCGTTCGCGTTCTGTATTGACGAGCTGCACTCTTTCGCACTGAGGGCTGCCTTTGGGGGCTTATCGGAGCTCTCTTTTTGTTGCTCTTTCCTGCCAACGACTCTGCCTTTTTGACACGGCGCTAAATTCGAAACACTTTGCACGCGGCCGACGGGGAAATTTTGCTGATTATTGCGCGCTGTGCGAATCGCGCCCACGGTGCTGTTCCCCCTCAAATTGGGTGGCAAATTATATAACACCGATGGCAAACGGAGTTGACAATTGATCATGTGGGGCGCTTGTGGCAAAAAGATTCGAGGGGGTTGAGTTGAAGTGCCAAAACCGTGAAAGGATTGGTGTCTCTGGACAGGACGGGGTTTGTAACTGTTATAGGACACCAATGGGGGGTAAAGGGGTAGCTGAGGAGGCGGTAGAAGGGATTTGGTGGAAACATTAAAATTTCTGGCATTTCCCTGCATGAAAGGCGTTATAATCGACACTGGCTGCAAAACAACATGCAAACGTAAAAACACTCACAAAAACAAGCGGATAGGTAACTTATACAATTATTATACCACATACTTTATTTGGTGGGGTCTGCATGCCATGGAAGGGAAGGTTCTCGTAAAATCCTTTGTCGGGGTTGGTGAGGGGGTCCGTAGAGCCGTCGTTCGGTGGTCCCCCTAATCTTCCCCTATCTGCTGTAGTAGACTGGTTTGGTACTGTAAAATTACACACATCGCAATTAATCATTATTCAAATTTCAGTTTATAAAGAGAAAGCTCGAATATACCTTGAATAAAAATAAGCGACACGGAAATAAATAAAGAGCAAAACAAAGCGAGTACGTACCATAGCCAGGTTTTTTCCTTTTTCTTGGGTTGGACGTAACTTCGGGTCGTGTGGGAGTCGACGAATTAAATTTTTTAAACGTCACTACTAAAGACATGCAGGTATAAGTAACAAACAATTTCGGATGGACCTTAATGCTGCTTTCTTATCATTGTACATTTTGAATTAAGCAAACATTCATCACTGTACTAAATAGGGGGATAAGATTGTGTTAGTATGACTGAAATAAAAGAGAAAGGAGAAAAACTTGACGTTACGATCGTTGAAGGTATGGTTGAAGCTAGAGAAGGAAACTAATGCTGGTAATATGATGATTACATTATTGAAGCTGAAGTCGAAAGAGGAAAATATTAGAGAATTGGGAATGAGATTGAATTAGAAGAAGATAAAATTATTGAAGGAGAAATCTGATAGATGTGAAAGAGAAGAAAGTAAGATTCTTTGATTTGGTGGTGAAAAGGGCACTAAGAAGAGTAAAGAAGAAGCAAATCGGAAAAACAAAGAGCAAATTTGATGATAGAACATCCAAGGTTTTTAGACGAGGAGATGAAGGAGGACCAGAAGGATAACTATGACGATAAGATGATTAAAATCTTACAAGTGGGTTAAAACGAGGAGTAGAACAAACATTATTATCAAATAAGATCATTGAAGCTACAATTAAAGAATAAGCAGAGCAGAGTTTTGAAGAAGAACACAAAGAAAAGTTTATAGTAGAACATTAAAATCACTCGAGTTGTAGATAAAATACAATAAACTAAGATTATTGCACGTGGAGCTAAGGAAGATTCGAAGGGCAAACCTTACGATAGGATGATAAAATCCTTGAAGGTGGAATATCTGTAGGAGTAGAAGCAAGTGTATTGTCATGTGAGATCATGGAAAGAAGAAATGACGAATAGAAATTTTGATGAGAAGTTATTAAAGTTGTAGCTAAGTGAAAAACAAATAATTGGGCATAGAGTTGAATTAGGACGGGGTGGGCAACGTGATGATAGGATGTAGAATCAATGCAGGTGAGCTAGAAGGGAACAAGAAACTTGATGATCAGATCAGGTTATTGAGGTTGAAGCAGAAAAAGAGTACTTAAAGAGAAAATGTTGGAGGAGAAGAGATGATCATTGGAGGTGCAATTACAGGAAAACAAACTTAATGATAGAATTATAAAATCCTTAGAGGTGAGGTATAAGTGTAGTAGAACAAATGTGATGAACTAAAAACATCATCATCAGTGGGGCTGAAATAGAACGCGAAAACAAAGAGAAAATGAGGTAATAGAGCTTAAAATTCATTGTAGATGCGATTGAAGTAGAAGAAAATAAGGTAATGTATGAGAAACGATCAGGATAGTAAACTTTATCTTAGGATAATAATAACCTTGCAGGTGGGATAAGAGATGATATCATCGAAGATGAGGGAGAACTAAAACTAAAAGGACAAAATTCATGATACACCAGATTATTGAATTGAACCACAAGAACTGATGATTGAGGGTAAGGCAGAAGCGCAACTACAAGAATCAACTTCATAATCAGAAAAATTATTGAAAGATTGGTTCATCGAGTCGAAGGGAATATCTGATAATAATACCATGAAAAATAGAGTTTAACGAGGACTAGGAGGGCATATTTGTTAACAGGATGAAACAATTAAAGGTCACGTAGAAACAGAAATACGCAAATTTGATGGATGAGATTACATTGTTAATGGCTGAGTAAAATGAGAAGGACTAGGGAATCAAACTTGTTAATAAGATTCGAAATCCTGGAGCTGGTTTACAAGGAGCGGTCGAACGACATATCTACTTCATGATTACTTTATATTATTGTAGGAGGACTAGAGGATAAAGTAGAAAGACAAAATTGATGACTATTGTAGGTGGAATAGAAGTAGAAGTACAAGAGACGTAGAAGAATAAACTAGGTGTCAGTCAATCCTTAGAGATAGATTTAAGGGATCAAATGGAAGATTAACTTGGTGACCAGGTTAAATCATTGAAGTAGGAATTAAAGCACAAGTAATATCAGATCATGATAGTTAAATGTAAATGAAATAGAAGAAAATTAGATGAAGGAAGGTGAATTGCTTGATGAGCAGATTAAAGCGTTGAAAATGTGATTACGAGAAGATAATCAGATCAAATCAAGAAAAATAGAATTGTAGTAGAAGTAGAAGGGTAAAGTTGATATGGAGATCAAATATATGGATGTAGGGTTGTACGAGGAGAAATAGTGTAAATTTTATGAGCAAATAGGGCCATTGAAGCTGTCGCTGAAAGACGAGAAAGGAGTAAACTTGATTACGAAATCAAATTACTGGGGACAAGTATGGTAAGTAGCGCCAGTGTATAGTGGTTAGAACACTGGTCTTCGGTGTGGAAGGTCTGGAGTTTAAATCCCTGGCTTGATGTCTGGCGGGCGGCATACCCAGTCGTTTTAAATAATTCGCTACCTGCGTTCGAATCAACAAGAGGCATGGATGCGGTTGAATAATGCATGGTGCCCACCACGATACCACGTGCCATGAATTTTGGCACGCTATAACCGGTTGTGAGAGCAAGGATGATATGTAGTGTGTCATCATTATTATTAATAAGAATGGGAAATTTGATAATCAGAACACATAAGAAAATCGGAGTTGATGAAGGAGTAGAAGAGCAAGATCAGTGATCAGATCAAGTTAAAGTAAAATAAAATTACATGATTGAAAACGAGGATGCAGAAAAAGTAGAGCGACACTTATTATACCGATGAGATTGAAAATTGAGAGATTGAAGGTAGAGAAGAAGAGTAAAGTGCAAATGGAAGGTGTGGCAATTATGCTTATGTGTAGGGAAAGTGAAACAAATAGATTTAGAAGGAAATTATTACTATGGAATCCTTTTTCAAGATTACTAAAATGTTTCTCGTTTATGTGATCCATATGATGAGAAAGTAGCAAATAAGCAGAAATTACCTCCTCCTGGGCTCTGGTAAATTCCACTAGGCACTAATTCCTGGTCGCCGAACCCTAAAATGTCCCTGAGCCTTTCTAGCCTGGCATAAACCTTGTTCTTACTCCTGGTGTACTTAGTGGTGCGTTGCGTTTTCGGAGGAGGAGCGATTTTGAACTGCTCCGCGGGTAGAATTTGGCTCGCGCTTAAATTTCTCATGGAATTTACATGAACCAGGACGCCGGGCTTGAGCGGCCACTTGGACAGGCCCCCGGAAGTATCGGGAGACTGACCGTCCGGCCTAATTTAAAAGTTAACAGTTTTATGCCAGCATAGGAAAGGGCGACACAGACGGGTCCAAAATCAAGGATGTTGACAAGCAAAACATGGAACAAAACAAACAAAAAACAGGCATTAGCAAGATAAACAAAAATAAATGACAAAGGCAAACAAAGGGAGAAAAAGCTCGACGTATCTACACACAACTAACGTTGAAACGTCCGTGCATATATGAGGAACGAAGTTTCGAGTACTTTTGCATCACAGCTACCTACACCTACCTACGTGTTCGAGTTTAATCATTGGAAAAGTTTAAAGGCAAGCGTGCAGGGTGCAGTGTTACAGAAAAGAACTGACAAAGGAAGCTGCTTAAAATTTCTACCTGAGTGTCCTAAATAAGTGACCCTTCCGCAAGGAACTAAAGGCAGTCCGAGTACGTCAGGACTTTGTGTGCAAAGGAACCTACGAATTCAGGTTATTCACGTTATTCAAGCCAGCTAGGTCGTAAGGGAAACTCACACCTCATTTGTACTTTCGAAGTGAACCCGGTAAGTACCACAATTACGCGGGAAATGCAAGCAAAGCATCCGTTTTTATAAGGTGTGCGTTTTCCTTTTTACAGTTAAAGTCCTCTCCTGTCCTAAATTAAGTGTGCAATACTAATCTGTGATATGAACGTAAAATACGGTCGGTTGAACGGAAAAAATGTGCCAGAACGTAATGGTAAAATCTAAAAAGCTAAATTAAGAGAAAACACGTCAACATCCAGGCTTGTATGTACTTACAGAGCGAATAAATTTACCGACAACGCTATGAACTAAATTTTTCCTTACCTGAAACTGATAACCGATAAGATTACAGAGCGCATGCAATAATAAATAACCAACTCATGAAAACAAAAATACGCCAACAGCAATAAAAAGTACAATTAAAAAATATAATATCACAGTTTTTATTGCACAGGGTTAGTATCTACAGAACATATCCCATCAGATTAGTCTCCCAAAAAGCCACTCTCTTTAATCTATACGCCAGTCTAGCGACCTGTGGGATAAAAATCTACTGAAGAGCAGAGATATCCGCTACACTTATCACCATTTTCCGTTAAAAATATGTATGCATAACTTACTTTTCCCTCTCCTCCATTTCCACTGGATTATTATCTGTCGTTAGCAAAATAAAAAACAACGTTCAGTTAGTTAAAAATTATTGATACAAACACAATTCAAACATTATTTACATTTTAGACTTAACCAAAAACAGGAAAATCAGCACCCGCGGAAAAGAAATGAGGGAAACTTACACTTGTTCCGCGCCCTCCTTCTTCTGCAGACGCAGATGATGATAACGATGATGATACAAACAAAAATGGCGCAAAGGATAATCCCAGCGATGATGGCAACGAGGATTAATTTGTCATCGGCGATCATGCGCCACCAGGGCAGTGCCACTCCTGAAATGCAAACGGAAAACGCCACGTCAGAGCTTGTATTTATCAACCTGCCCCCACTAAGTAGATACTCGAATTTATTTCGACAATATATGCGTGTGCAATTAAATAAAAGCAAGACATGGCGGCTTACATTTAGCCGCAAATCGTATGCAAATAGTGCGGTTGTAACTAGAGCAAAAGAAAATGCGAGCACACTTGAGCGTGTATTCTTAATTGCAGTTGAAATTATGCTCTACTGCAATGTGAATTTTCATTAAAAGTATACGTTTAACAAAGCATCAGCAATTAACGGAAATGTTTGCTTTGTAGACTGCGGCATTCTCAAGGGCAAATTTTCGTCTCCCACGCAATTAAAGTCCGTCGTGGTTCTCAAATATTTGTTTGTAGGTATCCTTAATTATTAACACAAAATTATTTGTGATAACACTTTAATTAATATGACTAAAATAGTAGCATGTGTAAATGTTTGAAGCATAGCATCAAAAAGTTGGCAGTTTTATTCAACTAATAGTGACTTCCTTGTAAGGTTAATACAGGGCGATTCATTAGCCTGTTTACAAATTTTGGCAATGAAAACTAGATGTAATTTCATCATTCTATCTTTTTTTGTTAAGAAGTTATAGGGTTTTTAAAAGAATTATCTCTTTGAACACTAATGAGTAATTATATTTTAAGAGAATCAAAAACATTTATTGTAACAAACAGAAAGCAACATTGAGACTACTCTTTCTCCTTTGGCTTTGGCTTTGGATTAGGAGCTCGAAAGTTGTCATTTAAGGAAAATCGACCACGTTGAAATTCATTGTACCACCGCTTTACGGCAACTAAGGAACGCGACGTGTCCTAAACATTCGATTGATTTCCTCAAAACATTCTTTACGACATAAGCGACGCATGAAATTGTAAAAATCACATCTCGATAATGCTCTTTATTCAATTCCATGATTTCCTGGGGAAAGGATTACTTTAAAATTATGTATTTTAGAAACCTTCAAGTATATTTGACAACTTTCACTATAATTAAACTTGTAAACAACTCCGTTAACATGTCCAGCAGAATTTGTTTCAGAATATCACAGCCTGGTAGATAGGTTCAGCGGAAAGAGAACATCCCTCGTATATTCTATGGTCAATTCTTCTGAAAGTTAGAGGATTGTTTGGTCATAGAATAATTATGCAAATTGTAACGAATTCCGCGCCTGGTTGAAAGCAACTCGTTTTGTATTTTACATTTCGAAAGACACGGTCGACTTATGCGTATAGTTTTGGAATTTCGGAAAATTGAGGGGGGGAACCGAAAATTTTTAGAACGACAAGTCCAGGAACGAAGACTTGAGTATTGACGGTTGGTCGGTCATATACGTGCCAAGTGAGTGAAAATTTTGGTAAATCGTTATCGATTTGGAAACTAGTTTTCCGATTTAAAACTTCACGGCACAGGAGTTGGGTCCTAGTTTAGAGGAAGTCAAAAAACTCCAGGAATTAGTATTCCAATACAGAGATTATTCCGGTCAAACAGATTTTTTATGGCCAGTTTTCCATCGACTGGTGAGTTATTTATTAATAGAAAGATTGCTCAGTCTTAAACTTCTCCAAACTTCAATGCTAATATTCGCTGTAATTTAATTTAGACAAGATACGCTCGGTTTGGAACTCCGTTGATAAGGGAACAGGGAAGTGAATTTAATATTATTTCACGTTAATATTTTTGAGGACGTGACTTTTGTTATTTATGATTGCATTATTTTAACGTATAAACCATTTCGTTAACTTGATTGTGTCCGGGATTTGTAATGTTGGGGAATAATTAAGATATTATATGGACCTTAATTATTATTATATCATCAAAGTTATTGTATTGGGGAACAAATTTACGTGTTTATGTATAGGGTGCTCCGATAGTGGGACGGCATTGTGTTTGCATGTGTTTTCAGGTTGAATTGTTCTATTTTTGGTCGGTTATGACCACGCACGATTTCGTTCCGTGGAGGCCTCTCGTAACGTGATTTTGCGCTAGAACCTTAATATTATGATGATCTGATAAGCGCAATCATAGTCCTTCAGTTGTTTGAGTTTCGCCCGAAAGTAATTTTATTTATTTCTTTATTACGTAAAATTGGGACTGGTTTTTTTAATTATACATGTGGGGTTGTGTTAATTAGAAATTAAACGAAGTTAGTTGCAACTTGTCTTTTCTTTATCGACGATTATAAAGAACTAAGTTTACCTAAGGAGAGATACGAGAGTCTGTATTCACGATTGCTGTGTCACAGGGTGGCCCATGGTAAACGAACAGGCGTGTCTGCTGACACTAAACCACACAGCAAAAATATGCCAAGAGGACATGTAACACGGCAATTTCCGTTCACCTATCTCCAAACCAAATATTGGTGTCATTTCCGCCCTAACAATTTTAAATTGCAAGGGGTATCGAAGGACATACCATTTGAAAGTCCGATGAATTTTATTTACAGTTGAATTTTTATATTTGGATTCCGAGCATTAGTTCCCGCAAAATTTCAGTTCAAATTCAGGGTAGTAAATATTAGAAATTAGCACCACCAGCATCGATGCAGTAATAAAGATTCTGTTCAAAATGTCGTTGCACATGCAAGCATTTGTGGAGCGATTAGATGGCATTTGTAGATTATTTCTCTCTTGGCTTATTTCCCATTACAGATTTGCCGTCCTCAAGCTCCAATAGTGTCTATCCTCCCAATCTTCTTCTCTTAATCCTTTCTCGGTCATTATGTTTTGGACTGATGTTTTCCTCTTTATCGCTGGTCGACCCCTTCTTCTTCTTCCTCTAGGTGACCAGTTCAAAATTGCTTTGGGCCATCTTTCTTCATCCATCCTCTGAACGTGGGCGTACCATCTTAGTGTTTTGTTTTCCAGTGTTCGTGTAATTGATGTCTCCACCTTCATCTCGCTCCAGATCTGTTCGGTTCTTATTCTATCCCTGCGTGTATATTGCAAACTTCGTCTCATGAAATCTAATCTCACCGTTCTTATTTTGTCCCTTATTTTGTTCATCGTAGGCCATAGTTCTCCCCCGTACGTTGTTATATTTTCTACAATTGTGTTAAAAATTCTTTTCTTTGTCCGTTTAGTAAGATCTCGGTTTCAGATTGTTCCATGAAGTGCATTGGTTGCTCTTTTTCCTTTCGTTATTTTATCTTCGACATCATCTTTTATTTTTGCTATTATTGAGCCTAAATACTTATATTCTGTGCATGCCTTTATAACTTCTTCTCCAATCTGTAAATCATGTGAAGCCCCTCCAACACACGTATATTGTTTTCTTAAAATTTCTGGAGAGTCCCCACTGCTCGTATTCCTCCTTCAACTTCCGCAACATGTATGCATATCCTCTTCGTCTTGTGCCACAATCAGTTGGTCACCGGTAAATATTAGTGAGTGTAGTATTTTGTCCCTTATAGGTATTCCCATTCTTTCACATTTTCTGCGCCATTGTTCTCATGCTTGTTCCGCATAAATATTGAAAAGTATAGGTGACAGCGTACATCCTTGTTTAAACTTTTTGAGACTTCTGTTTATTTATTTGTTAATTTATTTCCTATTTTAATGTGGGTTTCTGTATTGCGACATAAGGCTCTAGTCACTTCGATCCTATTTTCTTTGACTTACATTCTTTTCATTGCGTTCCATATTTTACATCTTGGCACCCACACTTTTCACTAAACTCCGCCATATGTTCTTCTATCTTACTTTTTACCACTCTGCAGAAGTGTACTCATTGCTGGTAGTATACTGATGCCTCGGTTATGGCATACAGCCTTGTCCCCTTTCTTATGTATTAATACCAGACATGATTTGTTCCATTTTGTTGGTATAAGTTATCCTATTTCTATTTTCTGAAACATTTCCGTTATTATTCCTACTAGCTGACTTCCTCCATATTGTATCAATTCTATCCTGATGTGTGATTTGTTGATTATACGTAGTCGTAAATCGTGTAAAGAATCGCGTTGGGTTGCGGTAATTTTGGCGATTTACCGTAAAAAAAATGCGTTCGTCGGAAAAACGTACATCAAAAGGAAAATTTGGATTATTTCACTTATAGTTTCACAAAATTGTAAACGGCTATCAAAGTCGTCTTCATTGAGTTCTTCTAGCAAGTAGGAGTGTATGTTGCGGTGTTTCAAAATTCTTTGAATACGGGTTCAATTAAATAATATCCGATAAAATAGCCTTTTGCCTTGTACTCAACGTAGGAACGACAACAACGTGGCCCAGAACCGTAACTTTCACCGCTTCATTTCTTACCGATTTCCCGAAATTTTCCCACTGAATCCAAGACATACTTGCGATTCACATGCTTCTCTGCATGTTGCTGGTTGAACAATTCGGAGCTTTTACTGGGACATTCATTCCGAACAAAACACAACATATTCAACTCTTTCCGAAATCGAATGAACCATTTTAAATGTTCAAAGAAAACATACGAAATATGGCGTGACGGTAATGTAAAAGAAAACCTTGAAATGTTTACGCCAAGGTATAGTCAACCAACGCGGTCTGATCATTCCATAAATGCTCCAGAACGTCTACTATCTCGGAACTTTAAATTGCTTTTCCGCAAGAACTACTGCTCCAAATCCAAAAATAAAAATGCTACTGTAAAGGAAATTGATCGAGCTTTCAAATGGCATGTCGTCTTTCGATAACCTTCGCGATTTAAAATTTTTGGAGTGAAAATCACCCCAAATTTGAGGCTAAAGTTAGGTGAATGGAAATGACCCCCTGGCAAATTCATTTGTCCCGTTCGGGCGTTTTTCGAAGAATTGAAGTTTAGTGTCACAAAACATGCTTGTTTCGTTTTCGGTGGGCTACCCTGTATACAATACTGCTGAGTCAATTCTATATACATTATTTCCGAGTAACTTTTACATCTACTACAATGAATTTGGTTCTATTTAATTTCAGGTTACCTTCGTTGGTGTCTATCCCAGCATCCCGATTTAAAAAACCTTTTTTTACTAAACATTTTACAACATGAAAATAAAGACCTTATAGATTTGTAATACTTTTGTGTGTATATCTTCACATGTATGGTACATTATTTCCAAATATTTCAGGTGATAATTTAGATCACGGAAAAATTAACCGAAAATTAAAACAACAATCGAAACAAACCAGGAGAAAAGCGCGTGTATGTATGTGTTACTATCTTGCACATGCATCATGCGCTACTAATTTCCAAGTTACCTGGTGCTCCAATATGACTACTTTGCTCCTGGTGTGCTATGCAAACAGTTAGTAATTAAAACGAAGCGGAACTAGGCGAAAGCTGCACACTCACCTGCGATGTCGAATTCACAAGGGCTTCCTTTCCCTTCGGAGTTATTGGCGATGCATTGATACGTCCTGAAGGAATCGACACCGGAATCGAGCAGAAGAAATCCTCGTATGCCTTGCTGGCGTGTGTTGAGAGGTTCGTCGGAACTGTCGTTCACGTTCTTAATCACCCAAGCGAAGTTCACATCCTGTGGAATAGCATCCACTGTACAGATGAGCGCAGGGTCGCCATTATATTCGCCCTTGGTTATGGTGCAAATCGGGCGATCTGGACACAATTAAAATATTAGAGTCCGTTTCACTATTCCATTCGCGTTTCTTACATTGCACGATCAGAAACACCGGTATTTGAGCGTGCCCGTGGCTGTTGGAAGCGTTGCAGTCGTAACGGCCAGCATCCTTCCGTTCCACGTTGCTTAAGGTCAAAACATGCGTAGTGGACTTGACCTCGTTGGTGTCATTTTTTCTCCATTCGTATCGCAAATAAGGGTGGCCCTTGCCGCTACAATTAACCTCGAGCCGCTCCTTATTCTCCCCAACTATAATGTGTTTCTGACTAACGGTCAAGTTTTCAGGAGGATCTGAAATTCGCAAGAGGTGCTTAATTATTCGTATCCTGAAAGTTTAGGCTTACATTCAACTTCGACTGCAACCGTGGCACTAACTCCGTTGCCTACTCCGTTTGAAGAGCTCAAACAGGTGTAGTTTGCCGTTGGGGTTGTTTTAGCGAAAGGGTGCGTAGACCAAGCGCTGACGTTCCATATCTGTAACATTCGGAATAATTAACCGCGAGTCCGACTTAATTGGAGTAGCTTACCAAAGTCGACTCGATCGATTCGAAATCGCCCGTTTTGGCGTTGGCGTCGCGGATGGTCGTCTTGACATCATATAGTCGAGTATTTCTCGTGTCAATCTGCTCGTTTCCTTTGAACCACGAGATAAAGCACAGAGGAGAACATTCCACCCTGCACGTAAGGGACATGTTGGATTGAAAGCTCCTCACGTGCTGATACTTCAAGGAGGTGATGAAGGTCGGAGGGGCTAAAAATACGCTTGTAAATCGAGTAACAACTTACAGAGTGTTGATTTACCGGAGACATTAATAAAAGTTGTGGCGGACTCGCTTTTGCCTCCCTCGTTGATCGCCATGCATGTGAAGTTGTTTCTCGTGTCAAGCTTCACGGGATTTATTATCAACTTGGAACCGGTTTCGCTGGACAATCTATGGCCTCCTCTGTGCCAAACGTAAGATAGATTTTCCGGCCGGCCCGGATTATCAACGGAGCACTGCAATTCCACTTGACCCCTCTTGATGACCTTGGATGGGGTGTAGGTGAGTCTGGCGGGACTTGGAGGATCTAGAATTCTTTAATTATTTTAAAGCGACTTCTCGTGAAATGACTTACAGTAAACTGCGAGTTCTGTTGGCTCTGATATGTAACCCCAGTCAAGGTAGTTCTTGCCCTGACAGGTGTAATTTCCGGCGAAGCTTTGGTCGACTGTTACCAAACTAAGGACTATTGGATCAACGTTGCAGTACATCCCTCCAAAATCATCCTGATCGTTGGTAGCGTTATTGCATTCGGGGAGTTCCTTTAAGAGTTCGTCGCCCAGAAACCATCTTACCTAGAAAGGTAGCAGGTAAAATCCCATCTAAATTGTTCATCAGGAAAATTACCTTTTCGAGGGTAGGAGGGTTGCCCGCTACCACGTTGCACATAGCAGTTACGTTTATACCATCCACTGATTTCACAGGGGTTGCTGGATCCATGATAACTTCAACAGTCGGTGGATCTGCGTTGGAAATGTTACCTCAAAATGTTCAACTTGGAATATAAAAACTAACTTACAATGCACGTTAAGGAAAACTTTGTTTGTTGACACGGAGGATCCGACGGCGTTTTTACACGTGCAAGTGTAGTTGCCCATATCATCCCTGGTGATGTTGTTAATGGTAAGCGAGGGGAATTTTTTGTTCCCTCCCTCATATTTGCCTGGAGATTGTACTAAGTTTTTACCATCCTTCATCCTGAAATACCTCTTCTGTTTAAAATACGTTGTGCGAGTACATAAATACTTTACCAATAAATATCGTCCATCTCCATGGGATTCGCTAAATACTGGCAGAAGATTAGTACATTGTAGGGGGAACCTTCGTTTATGGTAACGTTTACAGAGGAGACGGTAACGACAGGTGGATCTGAAATTAAAATGCGAATAGTATTTCATACATACTATTTTGCTAATAGCCACTGTAAAATATGTCATTCATTGATAAATTATTATAGAACAATAATCTACTGGAACAGACAGAGTTTTAAGAAACGATGTTTATGTACAGTTTGAACTTAAAAATGCCGTAGTTAAATCAGAAAAATGAGAATGGGTTAGTAGGAAGTACAATGTCAAATAAAGAGTTAAACGCCAGTTAACTGAATGACTGCTTATAGCAGATTTTGTTACCAAGCTTTAGGTCAGGTATAGCTGAGTCAGTTTAAAATTGTACTAAATCTATCAAAGGTTGATTTAAAATTCACGTACAGCGAGTACTTTTACTAAAGATGTAAAATTCAGAGTAGTACAGTGGTTTTAAAGTGTTTCTACTGAGTAATCTACTGCTGAATAGGTACAACAGTATACTAAAATATAATGAAATGGTTTGAGAATATGGAAAGATTTTAGTAATAATTTTAATTTGACTCGGCTGGACTGTTTTTAAAGAGTAACTAACGAAGTTGAACTCTACTAATATGATCACAATAGTGTTAAGGGTTAGTATAATATTACACTGGGTTAATGAAAGACAACATGTAAAATATTTAGAACTGATATTAGGCAAAATCAGGGTCTTACATGGAATGCACAATGTTAGGCAGTCAGGTACTGGTTCAGTACAATATTGTACTAAGTGTGAAGCTAAACAGAGATTCCAATGAAAGTCCTTGCATAAGTTGATGTAGATAAATTTACCAGTTGCTGTGTCAGTACAGCATTTTACACCGTCAGTAAAAGCTTTGATTGTAAGTTGACAGTAGTAGGTTACTGTGTCAATACAGTAACTACAGTTTTATATGTCGTACTGGGTGAATCGTATATATTATTACTTCAGAGTCAGAGTTAGGCAGAGAACAGGTAGAACTAAATCAAGAAGAGTCATTATATTATTACACCCGGAGTCAGTAATACCTATGAACGGAATTTGAAAATTGGACGGTATTTAAGCACAGTAGGTTATTAGCAATTTACTGGCGAGTCAAGTTGTTGAATCAGAATATAGTACTGGGTTGGTTGAGAAGCAAATAATCCAGAATATGACTACTTACGCAACACAAAATTGTTTACGTTACACTTAAAATTAAGGCAAATACTACTAAGTAGGTACAGTGTTATAGTGATATTGAGTCAGTAAATGCTTTGAATATAGCGTGTGTAAGCAAAGTATTTTCTTTATTTTAAATAAGTATGATTTTATACTAAGTACTGAGTCATTCGCCATATAAAATTGGGTTTCAATCTACGATTACATCAGAGCAAGAGTGTTTTCGAGAATACTGGGAACTTGGTTAAGTATTGCTGAGTCATTGGATGTCATTATACCAAAAATAAGTCATTAAATGCTTTGAATGAAGTTAAGAATATCTAAGCATAGTGTGTGCATAATAACATTTTGTCGCGAAGACTTAAAACTGAGTCAAATTTTATTAAGCAACTATAGTATTACTACAGTAGTACTGAATTAGTAAAATTGAATGGCAGTTCACAATAGAACTATGTATATGATCAGTGGGCTCTTCGAAGGTTACTAATTAGTTAGATGGTACTGAGCAAGTATGAAACAATTTTGAGTGCTGAGTTAATTAATTCTTACAATAAAAGCTGTTGTGTGGTTATGTCAGTCACAGATTAGTACATAATACAGAGAACCGCTCCCTATATAACTCAGTCACTGTAGTTAATTAAAGCTTAGAGTACTTAACTAGTGAGAAACAAGATCATTCTTGTTAGTAAAGGTTTATTACTGACTTAGTATGGTATAATACAATTTCTTGTTAAGACTTAGCGCTGAGCAAAGGTTACAGAATGTAAGAAAACTGATTCAGGCAAAAGTCAATGTTCATTATATGACCATGCTCAAACTGTACAAATTGGTAAACAGGTATCTGTGACTAGTTGTTCTTGAGTAAGTACAGTCTATACTGAATGCTGAGTCAACAGAATAGTTGGATAATTTACTATAAATGTTTTTGAGTAGGTACTGTCTATACTAATTGCTGAGGCAATCGACTAGTTGAATGATTTACTATGGATACTCTTGAGTAGGTACTGTCTATACTGATTGCCCAGTCACTCGATTAGCTAGATGAATTACAATAGTTGTTCTTAAATAGGTACAGCCTATATTGATTGATGAGGCACTCGAATAGTTGGATGATATACTATAAATGTTCTCGAGTAGGTACTGTCTGTACTGATTGCTGAGTCAATCGAATAGTTGAATGATTTACTATGGATATTCTTGAGTAGGTACTGTCTATACTGATTGCTGAGTCACTCGATTAGTGAGATGAATTACAATAGTTGTTCTTGAATAGGTACAACCTATATTGATTGCTGAGTCACTCGAATAGTTGGATGATTTACTATAAGTGTTCTCGAGTAAATACTGTCTGTACTGCCTGCTGAGTCAATCGAATAGTTGAATGATTTACTATGGATATTCTTGAGTAGCTAGCTATATATATCTTGGACAATATAATTCACTACAGCAGGATAATCAAACAAAAGAAATACAAAGACGAATAAAACTTGGTTGGGTCGCATTCGGTAGATGGAGAGAAATCTTTAAAAGTAACATAGACCAAACACTAAAGACGAAGTTATACAATCAAAATATACTCCCCGTTCTAACTTATGCAGCAGAGACGTAGACGTTAACAGCAAAAAATATACATTAAACTGAGAGTAGCGCAAAGAAGAATGGAGCGGGCAATGCTGAGAATCGGTTTAAGGGATGGGATGACAAATACATGGATTCGAAATAAAACGAAATTAAGGGATGTAATAGAACAGATATTTAAATTGAAATGGCAGTGGGCCGGACATATTTCCAGATTAATAGACAACAGATGGACGAAGAAGGTGACGCAGTGGAGACCAAGAATAGGAATAAGGCATAGAGGCAGACCTCCGCTCAGATGGACCGACGACATCAAGAGAGTAGCAGATTACAACTGGATGCAGAAGGCGAAAAACAGGGATCAATGGAGAATGCTTGGAGAGGACTACGTCAAACAACGGACTGAAATAGGCAGATGATGATGATGATTCTTGAGTAGGTACTGTCTATACTGATTGCTGAGTCACTCGATTAGTTAGATGAATTACAATAGTTGTTTTTGAATACGTACAGCCTATATTGATTGCTGAGTCATTCGAATAGTTGGATGATTTACTATAAATGTTCTCGAGTAGGTACTGTCTATACTGATTGCTAAGTCACTCGATTAGTTAGATGAATTACAATAGTTTTTCTTGAATAGGTACAGCCTATATTGATTGCTGAGTCATTCGAATAGTTGGATGATTTACTATAAATGTTCTCGAGTAGGTACTGTCTATACTGATTGCTGAGGCACTCGATTAGTTAGATGAATTACAATAGTTGTTCTTGAATAGGTACAGCCTATATTAATTGCTGAGTCACTTGAATAGTTGGATGTTTTACTATAAATGTAATTGAGTAGGTACTGTCTGTACTGATTGCTGAGCCAATCAAATAGTGGTATGATTTACTATGGTTGTTCTTCAGTAGGTACAGTATAAACTGATTGCTGAGTCAATCGGATAGTTGGATGGGTTACTACGGATGTTCTTGAATAGGTATACTGCTTGCTGAGTCACTCGATTAGTTTGATGAATTACTATAGATGTTATTGAACAGGTACAGTCTATATTGGTTGCTGAGTCACTCAAATAGTTGGATAAATTACTAGGGATGTTCTGGAATAGGTACAGTATATACAGATTGCTGAGTCAATCGAATAGTTGGATGAGTTACCATGGATGTTCTTGAATAGGTATCCTGATTATTGAGTCACTTGATTAGTTGGATGAATTAGTATGGATGTTCTTGATAGGTACAGTATATACTGATTGCTGAGTTACCGGAATAGTTGGATGAGTTACTATGGAAGTTCTTAAATAGGTACAGGCCTGATTGTTGAGTCAATCGAAGCGTTAGGCGAGTTACGATAGATGTTCTTGAATAGGTACAATCTATACTGATTGCTGAGTCAATCAAATAGTGGAATGAGTTACTAAGAGATGTTATAGACATACCATATTAAGAAATAGTCAATAGCAAACCAGAACAGTAATATTGAATCCGTACAGGCAAATTACATCAGCAAAGTATGCACTTAGTTAATTGTATTACGATTAATCTTACCTAAGAGTAACCAAACTTACATTTAACATGTAGCTGCTCCTGTTTGATGAAAGAAGGATCATGTTGGTTTAGGGAGACTGAATTTTCGGCTATGCATTTAAATTGCTTGGCGTCATCGAAGCGGGTCGCTTTGAACTGTATTTCACTCTGTGTATGGTATGTGCCATCGGCCTTTAAAAACAAAACAAATAAAAACAACAGCGTTCAAAAGTTATCCAGATCACACGCTATATATTCAGGCACAAAATTATTGTCTACTTAACACAAAATAGAGCGGACTTCTAAATTACCCAAACTTATTTCGAACAAAGTTTTGTGAAGCGCTTGTGCATGTTGTTGCAAGATACGTGTGTTTTACAGAGGTAGTGGGAGTCTACTAAAAATGGAGGAATGGACCTTCGCAGGAAAATTGCACGGTGGGAACAAGGAAGAAACGAGGTGTCGGATGAAGTTCCTCGCTGAGCAAACTTTAAAATATCGCAAGAGCACGCAGCTTTACATACGAAAGGAGGCCGCTCGCTGAATTTATTGCACTTGTGAGAATGTTAAGCCTCCGGTCCATGTGTCTTCCTACTTTTACATCTTATTAAGTTTAGTACCTAGTCGTACAGACTTAAAATGATTACGCCGACCCCGTTAGGAAATTAATTTCCAATTTTACAATGCATATAAATTATTTTTCTTTATAATTCTTACGAATAACATTTTCATCGCGCATTTCCATCCGAATACAAAATGCCATTATTTAGTTAGAGCTTTTTATACTTAATATGAATCTAATTTTGGATGTGAGGGTCTTGGTCTAACTGGATTTCTATAAAGGAGTAGAAGTTCTAATATCTAACTTCTTAATAATGATCCAATTTAGAATCTGAAGTTCTAAGCGTAATTGAATCCATATTATGGGTCGACGTTCTAATATCTAATGTCTTAATTAGGGATCAAATTTAAGGTCTGAAGTTCCTACCTCTATTGGATCCCTATTAAGGATTAGAAGCTCTAATTTGTAATGTTGTACTACCACAATTTGATCCTATTAAGGAAAGGACCTCCTAATATGTAATATTTTAATAGGGATCAAATTTAGTTCTAACCTTAATTGGTTTCCTATTAAGGAGTAGGAGTTCTACTATGTAATATTGTAATAAGAATCCAATTTAGAAGTTGAAGTTTTAACTTTAATTGGATCTCTATTAAACAGTTCTAATAATTAATCTTATTAAGTATCCAATTGTAAACCTAGAGTGCTAACATTAATTGGATTCCTATTAAGGCTCGAAGTTATAATATCTAGTATCTCAATAGGCATTCAACTGAGGATCTGCAGTTCTACCCCTAATTGGATACCTATTAATGATCAGATGTTCTAATATCTAATACATTAATAAGAATCCAATTAAGAATCTGAAGTTCTAACCTTATTTGGATCCATACTAAGGATCGAAGTTTTTAACTTAACAAAGCCATTTTGAATCCGATTTGCTGTTACCATTTTTTTGCAATTTTCGTAGATGTTAAAATCAAGTTTAACTTTATATCGAGTAGATGAAAATGACCCGTTTGCATATCGTTCAATAAATTTAAAACAAATTCAACCATTGCCAGTGCCATTGATATTGATGCAGGGTGGATCAGCAACTCTTTTATTGGTGAAATTGATATGGCTGGATTTAAGCTCATTCAATTTAATTTTTCCTTTGTTAGTCCATTCAACTATACTGTCACAAGCTCTTTGTAGTTTTTCTGTGGCAACCACTGCATTTTGACCTACTGCAAGCAAAGCTGTATCATCAGCGAAGGTAGCTGTGGTAATTTCTTGCACCTCTGGAATGTCATTGGTATAGAGCAGGTTCAGGACTGGTCCCAGAACACTACCCTGAGGTACAGCCGCAGAAATTTCTTTTAGTTCTGAGTATTCATTTTCTTGTTTAATACGAAACAGCCTGACAAGATGTTAAAATTTCAACATACTGTTTCGGGAGAGTCTTGTTCAGTTTATGGATCAAGCCTTCATGCCAGACCTTGTCGAACGCTTGAGCTACGTCAAGAAAGACAGCGGAGCACACCTGCTTTTCGTCTAAAGCCTTTTCTATTACATCTACGATCCGATGTACTTGATCTATGGTAGAATGTTTCTGCCTGAATCCAAACTGGTAGTCTGGAATCAGTTTTTTATCCTCTATTACAATTCTCAGTCTTTTGAGAAACAATTGCTCGAAAAGTTTGGAGATGATCGGGAGCAGTGATATGGGTCTGTAAGACTTAAAATCATGAGGAGGTTTTCCGGGTTTTGGTAACATTATTACTTCCGCTACTTTCCAAATGGAGGGGACGTGTTTTAATCTAAATGTCGCATTTATGAGGTAAGTAAGCATGACTATACCTTTTCTGGGCAGTTGTTTCAAGATCTCACCTGTTAGCAGATCGAATCCTGGGGCTTTTTTTGAATTCAGATTTGTCTTGATCTCTTTTTCTAGCTCCTTTGGGGTAACTGGAGTAATTTCTTCTGCGAGATGATTTTCTGAATGTCAAGTGTGGTTTGTACTTGTTTCATCTGATTTGGCTGGAAGGTTTCTGCTAGATGCTCAGTGAGAATCCTACCTTTTTGTCTGTTATCCCTAGCCCTGGGACCGTTATCTTTCCTTATTGGGGGATTAATGGAAGTTACTGGCTTTCTAATTTTTTTGGTGGCTTTTCAAAGAGTGTTGTCCATTTCCGCATTTGGCGTTAGGTCTTGCAAGTAAGAAGCGAGAGATTCTTCTTGAAGCTTCTGGATTTCTGGTTTGAGCCTTTGCGTCTTATTATTGAGAATGGTTTTGTCAGCTGGATCTCTGGACTGTTGCCATCTTCTTCTAGCACTTCTTGTTTCTTTGACTAGTTCCCTAATTTCCACTGGGTAGCTAACGCCCTTACTTATATAGGTAATTTCTCTAGTATTATTAAAATTTAACATGACCCCACAAAAAGAAATCAAGTGTGGTCAAATCAGGGGAAGGTGGAGGCCACGCCACGTGCCCTCTTCGACCTATCTATCTGTTGGGAAAAGCGTTGTTTAAAACTTCCCTGACTTCCGCCGAAAAATGAGCAGCCACATTTGAAGTGGAACATCTTGCAAAAGTTCAGGCAGGTCATGGCGCAAGAAATTTAAATAACTTCCTCCTGATAACCTTTGGGGTAGCAGATATGGCCCAATGAGTCTATCGCCAACAATCCCGGCCCAAATGTTCACTGAAAATCTTTGCTGGTATCCTTTTTGAACCACAGTATGGGAATTTGCATCGTCCCAAATGTGTCTGTTTCTACTGTTGAATATTCGTTCTTTCGTAAACGATGCCTCGTCACTAAACAGAACGTTTACTTGGAATTCTGGTACCTCATTGCAGCGCCGCAGAAATTCCTGGCAAAATTCTACCCTTCTAGGAAAATTTGCTTGAACCGTAGCTTGTACCTTCTGTGGATGGTACGGATGTAGCTGCTGCTCATGTAGTACCTCCCATACTGAAACATGGTTTACTCCCATTTCATGAGCTATGGCTCTTGAACTAGTAGAAGGATTTTCAGCCACTCTCTCCAAAAGTTCTTCCTCAAAATCCACCGTTCGCCTTGTTCTGGTAGCTTCACAGTTGTGTCTGTTGACAACGAATGTACCTTCCTCCTGCAGCCGACGTGAAACTAGTGCGATGGATGATTCCCATTCGGAAAATGTTCTTGGTACAGGCGAGCAGCTTCGCGTGCGTTACCCCAAGCAGTTCCATACATGAACATAATGTAATGCTGTTCTGTAAAATTTTTCAAATAGTTGATGATATTTTGTAATTTTGGTTTTTTCTATTGCTTAGTTTTGAAACATTTTGTTAATTAATGTATTTTAAATTTAATTTGAATTTGAAAAGTGTGAAAGAGGGCTTTATTTATCCTGTATTAATTTCTGTCGTTATGGAAACAAATAGTAGGTAGTAAATTGAGTTGCCTACATTTAGGCGCTTCTTAAATAATCTTTGAGAAGCTCTATTCATCCCTGAAAGAAAAAACTTTTGACCATACATTAACAAAAAATGTTTGTTTTCATGTATTTTAATTTTAAGCCCTAGAAGTTTGTCCCTGCAATTCATTAACACCCTGTATAGTCATCCCATTTTGATCTATGTGACGTTCTCGTTTCCCTTTTTGCGTGAGCACGTAGTTTTTTATATTGTGTTCCGTGCTGGGGTCGCTTACTTTGTAGCCACTTAAGGTATGCCTTTTTCTTTTGTTGTACCAAGTATTTAATACAGTTTATTTATTTTTTTGCCTTTAGTATGTTTTGCTAGAACTTCGTCCGCTGCTCTCAAGACAAAGTCTTTGGTTTGCGTCCATTCTTCCTCTATGTCATTTGTGTTTATTATATTCCTCAGCTGTTCATCTAGTTTACTTTCGTACGTAATTCTATTTACTGGTTGTCCTAATAAGTGTGTTTTGAAGGTTTTTTCATTTCTTATGCCAATTGTAGGTTTCTTACACCATCTACATCTAAGTTTCATTGTCGATATTAATAAGTAATGGTCAGAGTGAATGTCTGCTTCTCTAGTAACTCTAACGTCATTAACATCTTTTTTCAATTTATCATTTACCATAATCTAGTCAATTATTGACCTAGATCGCCTTTCAGTCCATGTATATTTATGTATATTTTTATGTCTAAAGTAGCTATTTGTGATTCGTAATTTGTTGAATGCGGCGAAGTCTCCTAAAGTTTACCGTTAGTGTTTAATGTGTACCCCCCATTGTTTCCGATTACGTCTTCTATAGGGCTATTTCCAATTTTTTTTATTAATTTATCTTTTTTTATTAAGTATAGCAGTAATTTTAATTGATCTAGATTTAAAAGTGTAGAACGTTTGATTACATTAGAATATGCTCAAACTGGATGCGCTTAGGGTTCCTTTAAGCTTTGTTTGATGAATTTAAAATCAAGGATTAGGATCTTCATTTAATAATCTTAAGTAAACGTAATTGGTGAATCAGAATTGGGGTTTGAGTGGACTCGTTTAGTAGTATCGAGGTTTATTTATTATATCCTAGAAGAAGCCAAATGGAATGAATTCTGTAGCAGCGAGGAACTATTTTCACATTGGGCACTGATATTAATTGTTGCAGTAAGATTAGAAGATCCACGTTTTGAACTGTATGAATTTGGCTACAATTATTTTTTTTTAATTAGTTTGACGGATTTTCATTGTTATGAGATTTGAAACCAATTGGGGACTAAGGATTGGGATTTTGAAAAGTTATTTCAAGTAGATCGATTTGAATAGGAATTTAGTAGAACCGGGAACTGTTTGCTATTATCTTGACAGTTTTCAAAAGGAATTGAGTCTATAACACTGGGATCGTAATGTGGGAAATATGTTCGTGTTCGGAGCAAAGATTAATTAGAATTGGATCCGATTAAGGTCTGAGACTAATTACAACACACAGAAATGCAAAGCTTTAGGCAAAACAACTAAGTACTTACGCTTGGTGTAACGTTGGTCTTTATTGGCTAGAAGCAGAGAGAGAAACTTTCATAAATTTCCAATAAATAAGAATTTTCCAGCTTATCAAACATGTTGTTTCGAAATAAACTTTCTCGAATCAGATACGGCAAAAGCCCGCAATAATTTAGATCATAAATCAAAATTATCGCGGCCAAAATTTAAACTAGTTTTCTGGCAGTAAACTTGCCGGGACACTTTTAAAATGTTTTGCAGATTTGCAAGTGTCGCGAGGTGCATTCTTTTTGCAACTTTTGTCCCTCCAAAGCGTTTCTGTGTCTCTATCCCGCCCGGGGGCCGAAACGGAGAGGATCCCCGGAAGCTCGCTATCGCCCTTTTATCTCGGATGAGACACATTTCCACAGCTCCGATGCATTATTAAGATTAGCGGCGAGGCGGGAGCCGTCACCGAAAATGACTTATGAGTTTATCTGATGTTAAAAATTAAGAATTGTTTCTCATCCGCGACCAGGCAGTCATATCTTTTAATTTAAGTCCCATTTTATCGCCCGTTCCTCGAAATGATATTTCGTGTTGTTCCGCGCTATTTTTTCTCCCGGACGGTCGGGTTTCCGCGATTTTTCCGACGTTATTATTTTAGGTGGAGCGGCCGCAACAAAGGGCGGCGGCAAGTATAAATATTGTTTGTGTAACGTACCATGGCCTCGGGAAACGTTTGAATAAGGCTCTCGTTCGTGATGAGTGTGGTGCCGTTGTACCATTTGACGTTAGCCTCCGGGTTTGCGCCGAACACATCGCAAATGAATTGAACATCGTTGCCTGCCACTACTTCTTCTTGAAAATCCAGCTTCATATACTTTGGCCTCACTGCAACAACAATAAGCAATGCAACTACTGCCTGGAAAAATAATAAACATCACATCCTACACCTTTCCTTTTTATTTATTTAATTGATAACTCGCTTCGGTTGTTGAGCTGTCTTCAGGATAAGACCACTAAAATATATAATCTGAGCGTAAAGGCGAGCACAAATTCGGCGGCTTCAATTAATTTAAATTTTTGACGTAGTTGTTTGTGATGTTATCCTTATTTAAAACATGAGCTCACCGACGTCTCTTTCCGTACATTTTTGTAAACTATCCGTTCAGAAGACAAATGGCAAAAGTAAATTGAATAAAGAATGAAATTATAACCGTTTATCTTCAAATTTACAGTCTTGCAATGCCTAAGATGAAAATAAATTCTTGCTGAACGTTATCAATCTCGCCAGACCCAATTTCTCGCCTAGCCATGTGTAAAATGAAAACTCTTGCTCAATCTTATTAATTACACCAAATATAACTTCTAATATTTCAGCTTAAAGGCGTTGTGTGTTAACCATTTTAGGTTTTTTTTTTCTGTTTCAATTCAGGGCGAACACGAAATTTTCGGTAAGTGTTGGCTGTTGGAAACAAACCTATGTCTTTACTTAAACCATACATATTTACTAGGATTATTTAATTGTTACCAAAGTATAGTTTACTCGGTGCCGTTATTTATTATTCTAGAACCAAAAAACAGTTTTTTATAACATAAAATGCGCAATGATTATACAGGATGTCCCATAAGTTGAGATAAAACGCCTCGTAGCTTTGTTCAGCAGTGCATAGCGAACACAAGAAAGCTAAAATATTTATTTTTCGCAAGCTAGTGTTTTCATACGAGTTTCCTGAGTTTGAAATTCGAATGCTGCATATATTTAACGACAAAGCTAAACTAATAGATAGTATCGATGAAAGTAGTTCTTCATCAATAAACTTAAGATCTTAACAGCAAAAATGATTTCTGCACAAGTTCAAATTGCAGATTTTTAATCTTAAGATTTTGTGGAAAGCACGAGATTTAGATATAGTATCAAAGCAAGTCTAGGCAAAGTTGATAGTAATTTCTATTTAATTTTACAGTTGTTAAACACATTGTTCTGTACTTCTTTGCCAGTTCCTTTTCACTTGCATTAATGGAATACACATTTGCTGGGTACACTGGCATAATTTGGATTCTTGGAGAGGTTGGTGGTAATTGTAATGCAGTGGCAAAGCTATATGCTGATAGCTCTTCAAATAGCATACATCCAATCCACACAGTTATTAAACTAACCAACAATTACGGGAGAGGAAGGGTTGGTCTAAAGAGAGGTGGTGGCGGACGTCCATTTATGGCGGGATAGCCCAATATTGAAAACATGTGTTAGATTTAATTAAATCTGAACCTAGGAGAAGCGTACGTGGTATTTCTCGGATTGCAGACATACCAAAGTCGACACTACATAGAATATTACACGGTAACGTCTATATATTTTCCAAAAAAGGCAAGTGCAACACTTATTACCACAAGATTCTAAGGCACGACTTGGGTACTGTGAATGGCTATTAGATCAAACACAGGAACATCCAATTTTTATTGGCAATATTTTGTGGGCAGATGAAGGGACATTTATCCAGAATGGGATTTATTTACTTACTTACTTTTGTCCATCCCTTCTAGCGGCTAGGGCGTCGGGTTTTGTTCCCATTTCCTGTACTCCTTGCGGTCGTGTGCTAGCCTTTCTGTTTCTGGCAATGTCTTTCCTTTTCTTCCACTATGGCCTTCAACCCTTCCTCCCATTTCTTTCTCTCATTTCTTCCTAGTAATTCTTTCTCGGCCTACCCCTTGGTCTGAGCCCCTCCACTCCCATCTCCAGTACTATTTTGGGTAGCTTATCTTGGCCCATCCTCCATATATGCCCAATCCAGTTCAGCTGTTGCTTGTCTATCATTGCTACTGCCGGCTTCTGTTTTAATTTGTCTCTGATTATTATATTTCGTATTCTATCTCTTCTTATATTCCCTGTAACCTTTCCTTTTTCATCTCGGCTGCTGTTACTGCTGATTTATACTTGTCTGTCATGGTCCAACTCTCTGCTCCGTAGATCAAAGTTGGTAAGTATACTGTTTTATAAATTCTCAGTTTTGTCTTTTTAGTGATTTCTCTTTTTTCTACTAATATGTTGTTTATTGTATAATATATTTGGTTTGATTTATTGATTATATTTTTTATTTCTTTGTTGTCTGTCTGCTTCTTCTATATTTTTATTATTTATACTTGTGTTCCCCATTTGCGTATAACAGTTGTTGAATGTAGACTAGTTGTAATTGTCTAATCTCCACTTTCGTTTTAGCTATCCGTTGGTTACATCTTTCCATTACCTTATTCATAGGTAGGATAAACAGTAAAGGGCTGAGGCAATCTCCTTGTGTCACTCCTTTATTTATATGGAAACTATCGGACTCTGTTTGCTCTTACATAGCCCTCTACGTTATTATCACCATTGACAACCTTTTCGTCACACTGCTGGACATCAACCTCTTCTTTGCCACGTGTTTCTCCTCAGCGCTAAGGTAGAAACACGGGGGACCTACAGTTTAACGTCGAATCCGAACGACAGAAATTCCAGAGAAGGTTTTTAGCATTAAGATCCCACGATTGCAAGCCGGATTGGGAAATTGTGTGTGCTGGGTTGCATACAAGATTTTTATAAATCTGTATTAGTAATGCTTAGGTTTCGAACACAAGCTAGAATCGACGTTTTACTCAGAAAGCGAGCGCTCTACCAACTGAGCTACCACCACACACGTTATTATATAGGCTCTTAAGTGCTCCGATTAGGTTTGCACTTTCTAAATTTTTTCCCATTATTTTTTAGTGTTATCAATTAGGTGGTAACATTGTCTTTTCCGGCCGATTTCTTGGAGATTTTATGACGTTTGCTGCTTCTTCTGTTGTTATTACTGTTGTTCTTTCTTTCTCCTCATTTTCTGCCACTTGTTCATCCAGTCTTTCGATTTCTTCAATTTCCTCATCCGCAAGTTTCTCTTCGCAATACTTCCTTTATGTTTCCGCAATTTCTTCCGTCTTGGTAATAAGAGTATTGTTTTTGTCTTTGATATTTCTGATTTGGGGCGTTCTCTTCCTTTTGATGCTTTTGACTGTAGTCTAAAATTGTTTTTGATTTTCCGTGTACTGTCTTTCTATCTTAACTCCGAATTCTTCCCAAGTTTTCCTTTTTGATTCCCTTACTATGTCTCTTGCTTCATTTCTTGCGTTTTTGTAAAATACTTTATCTTGGTCTTTTTTGGTCGTCATATATTTTTTTATGCTTTTGTCTTCCTTCTCATTGTTTAATGTTTTGTATTTCTCATTTACATTTTCCTGTTTCTTGTATATTTGTTTGGTATACTTCTTTATTTAGTTTTCTGGATAGGTATTTTTTGGTCTTCTTGTTCTGTTTTCCTTTCTGATTTCTTAAATTTGCATTTAGCCATAAGCAACAAATAGTCGGTATATAGTTCTGCTCGTCTATAAACCCTTATGTTTTTTACTTTTGATCTCGTGTTTCTGCTGAAAAAGATATAATCTATTATGCTTTTGGCATTTCTGCCTCCTATATACGTATACTTCAATACTTATGGATGTTTTTGTGAGAAAATAACATGTTTCTTATTGTTAGATGGTTCTCCACACAGAACTTTATCAATTTCTTCCCATTGCTGTTTAGGGTTTCTTCTCTTTTATTTTTCCCATGATTCCATGACTTTCGTCTCTATTTCCTATTCGTGCGTTCCAATCGCCCATTATGAACATGTGTTCCAATTGGTCTCTGCTGGTTTCTACGATTTCTTGTAGTTTTTCATAAAATTCAGTCTTTATATGTTCTGGTGCGTCTATTGTCAGTGCATGGATTTGTATTATATCTATTGATTTTTGTAGGATTGAATTTAATTTTATTATTTTGGAGTTTATTGCTTCGTATTCCGTTATAGCTTTTTCTATTTCTGCGCTTGATATTATATATCCTTCCTTTGCTCTGTCTGTCATTTCTACTACCGAATATCTTAATATATAGTTCTTGTCTAATATTTTTACACTTGTACCTTTTTTCTTTACTTCGCCTGTATCTAAAATATGTATGTTTCGTTTTTTATTTCTTCTACTATTTCCGATTCTTTACCATTGATTGTCTTTATATTCCACGTTGCTATTCTTATCTCTTCGTGCTTTCTTTCATTTTCGGTCTTTGTCGTTGGATTTTTGGTTAGCCTATTCGTTGCTTTGGTCGTGCTCTGTATTTCCAGGTTGATTGCTTCTGCTAGTCGTTTTTTGGTCGCGATCTGTCCATTCCTCCTTTCTCTGGTTCTGTTTTCATGAGATTTAGGTACAATACTTATAACAATATGTGTGGACAGATGAAAACCGTCATGCAACTCACGTCGAAATAATCAATATGGATACGGTGTTAATGTTTGGGCAGGTATAGAAAATAATTACTCAATTTGTCCTTTCGTTCTGCCAAAGCGTCTTAATGCTGAAAATTTCCTACATTTTCTAAATGAAGATTTCAAAATAATATTAGAAAATGTTCCACTGATAATTAGACAAAATATATGGTAGCAACAAGATGGTGCTCCAGCCGATTATGGATTCATAGTTCGAAGAAAATCAACGTAGGTTAATTTCCCACAAGGGGGCGGGCCGCTATAGGGGTCAGTCGGGTTCCGGAACCCTAAGCCCCTCTTCACCCAATAATGGGAATGCAAGGATAGGAACGACCAGGAAAATTGGATAATGGAAATTCGTGGATGATACTGTACCAGAATTTACCTGTATCATCCAGGAAAACTACGAAAAACCTGAGTCTGGACAGATGGCCCGGGGTTCGAACCCAAGATTTCCCGAATGGAAGGTAAACGCTCTACCTCTGAATCACCTTCCTCGGTTTAGTATAGACTGCCGAACAGCGCTACGAAGCGTTTCATCGCGAATTATGGGACAACCTATATAATTACAAGTTTCTTAAAGTCCACGTTTTGGATTGCTTAATAAACTTGAACGGGTTTTGAACCAATTCGTTGAAAATGTTTGCAAAGCTGCCTTATCTGAGTGTAGCTATCACTACATTGGAGTTTTTGTTCCAAAGAAAAGGCACATTTTCTATACCGATTGGTATTCTACACAATAGCAAAATGTTTTCAGAAGTCAGTTAGATATGATTAGTCCAATAGTGGATTGGCTACTCGCTAAACTTTATTTTATGTTAAAATACTTTACCAATGTTTAATTATTGTATATTAGAAGCTTGGTCTAGTGTAAATGCACGGCATCGTACGTATTTAAAACTGTTTAGTGGTGGCTCTAAATACACTCTATTATTTAGATGGAATGCTGTTATTGTTTAGATATGGAGCAAAAACACCCATATAGTGATAGTAATGTGCATTTTAAAATCTATTCAGTGATGGTTCTAAATACGAATATTTAAATGGAGGACTGATATTTATAAGATATGAAGAAAAAATTCGAGTTTAGTGATAGCTATACACTCTTTATATCTAGAAAGAGGTTCTGTTAGGTTTGTTAAACAATTCAAATGCCGACTTTTTCCAAGTGCCCAGCTATTTAAAGTGTTCCTGAGGATGTTAAGTTATACATTTAGCAGTAAATATTGTACGATCTAGAGTAAATGTAGATGTAGGAACTCTACTAGATTTTGATAACCATGAAATAATTGTAAACTGTATAGTTTAGGTAAAGACAGCCAACTATTACGGCGAATTTTATTGATCATGTAGTATTTTATGTTACTCAAAGACTGCTATTTTGAAATACTAGTATTGTATTTCACTGGACCTTAGAAAATTTTTTATTATGGGTGGTTAAAGTGACAGCGAGTTACGGACATATATCCGAATCGGATATCACATACATGTTCAATTGTGAGAGAAACTTAAAGAAAGTAGTTAGGTAAAACTGGACATTAGAAAAGGTAAAGCAAGACAGTCCACATATCAGCGTGAATATTTTTTCGTTTTGTTTTCATGATAAACTCCTTCGGAATATAACAGACAAATAAAAGAGTTTTGTAGCTCTTCATGATGATTTTATACATAATTGAGACGAAAGACGTTCTCCCTTTTTATGAGTCTGCAGCATATTTTGGTTTTCTTATTGTCATAAAATGTAAATGTGTGCCCGGAGCAAATTGAGAAGCACATCTGATCCTTTAGATTCGCCGAAGAACACAAAAAACGCCGGCAAACTATAGCACGGGCGTTCATAATTACGCCACATGCAAAACTAAAGAGAAGAAGGTCTAAATTATGGAATGCGGCTCACATTTTAATACCATGAAAGCTTCGGTATTCAAACATCTTAAAATATTAAATTTGTTATTGTGTAATAAAAAATAATAATTTTGTAAATGAGGTTTCTACGGTCGGATTTTTAAAATGGCTTGAGGTTGTCAGTATAGAGTCAAATATTGTTTGGAAGCAATGGGAATTTACAATTCCACCGCCGTCTGCTAAATATAACACTTTGTGTTGAGCTCATATTAATATTAATTTTATTAATCTGAATTGTTTTAAAATTTATTTGTATTTACCATCTACTCATCCAAAGTTTTAAATAAGAGTGAAAATCATCCAGCCATGTTGTTCCTAAATACATAATTTAATGTAGGCACTGAATAGAAGAAGGAATGGAACAACCACGTAGAACAAATGGGAGCAGAAGAAGAAAAAGCCGAGGAATAAGAAGAAGAAGGGAAAGAGGAAAAGGAAGAGGAAGAAGAAGAGGAAGAGGAAGAGGAACAGGAAAATAGAGGAGATGAAAAGGGAGACGGTGAGGGAGACAGTAATACATATGGATTAAGAGATGGAGATGAAGACGGAAACTCGCTAAAGCCTGTCTCAGCCAGGTAGAAAAAGGGCGAGAGATAGAGGAGTTAATACCTCTTCAAAAAACCAAAGGGTCAGCTAGCGCGGCTGATAGTACCCTGTAAGGGTCCCTGCCAGGATTCGGCACCATTGCCTTGTGGTTAATGTGTTGATTCGCTAAGGGCTAGAGGAAGAAAACCTTGACGATAAATCACCCGGTCCTCCAGGATAGGTGGTTGAGGCGTTGGGTTAGCAGCCTGGTACTCGGAAAATGTATATATTATGCTAAAATCTCCGGAAAGGGCCTCGGAACAAACCGGACGGAACAAATAAACAACAACAAAGAAAATAGACTTTGAAAATAGCGACGTGGAAAGTACAGGGATTAGCAACGAAACGCAAGGAAGTAATAATAGAAGTAGAAAAAATAAACCGGTATATAGTAGTATTAACAGAAACGAAGAAATAAGGAACAGGCCAAGAAGAATATGGAAATTATCTTCATATATGGAATGGGGTACCAAAAAGTGAAAGAGCAAAAAGCGGCGTATCCAAATTGATAAACAAGAAGTGGACGAGCATGATTTAAATATGGGAAGAGGTCAGTGACCGCATTATTAAAATTATAATGAAAATGAACAGACAACGTATAACAATAATAGGAGTATATGCAGTAAGTGACGATGTACGGGTGAACCAAAAAGAAGAGTTCTCTAATGCACTATACGAACAAATAGAAACAGAATGAACTAATACTAATTGGCGACATGGATAGCAGAGTCGAATAAAAATAAAGCACGAAACGGTGGGAATGTTTGGGGAACCAAAACCTTTTGCCATTATCATCATAAGTAATACACACTGTGAAAAGAACATAGACTGAAAATAGCAAATACTTTCTTTGGACACAAGGCCGTACAGCAATATACGTGGACTCAACCAACACGAGGCCTCCGATCGATTATTGACTTGATAATCGTTCGAAGAGACCAGAGCATGATAGATCAGGACGTTAGAGCGTATAGACTATAGAGAACCAGAGTGTGGATCTGATCACCACGTGGTAGTAGGAAAATTTATACCGATGGGATGGAAAAGAGAAGAGAATAGAAGGGAAGAATATGGTGACCAAACTGAAGAAATAAAGTATCCTGTATACAAAACCGAATTGCTAAGGCAAGAAATCATTATGAAACTATACCAAGACAGGTTAAGGTTAAAGCTAGATCCAAGCCTAAACGGAACGCCGAACGAAATATACAAACATCTAAAGATATGCATAAACGAGGCAGCTTTAGGAAGTGAAGAAACAAGTGCCAAAATCCCAGAAATATTTAATACAACGCTAAAAGAAAAAATTGAATATAAAAAGAAAATGTACAATAAATGGTTAACAGAAAAGACAATTGAATTAAGACAGCAAAATGTGGAATGTAAAAGACAAGCTAAAGTGCAAGTCAGACAGGAAAAGATCGAACATTGGGACACCGTTTGTAGAAATATAAGTAATACTATAGTATACAGCAAACTCAGGGAAGCATGGAGGGTAATACGAAGCCCAAGACAGGATACGAAAAGAGAAACAACAATAAGCTTAATAACCCCAAAACAGTGGATATAACATTATGAATCACTATTACAAGAAAGAAGGTAGGAATACATAAACCAACAAGAAGAACTGGAAAACAACAGCGAGTCAATAAACAACTGTGAAATAAGAGCTGAAGGTATTATAAAAGCACTAAAAGACAGTAAGAGCAATAAACCAGCAGGACCGGGAAATATTAGGCTAGAGCTTTTGAAGAATGGAGGTCAGGCAGTAACAGAAAAGATAACTAAAATGTTGCAAAAAAATAGAAAATGGGGAAGATGTACCAGAAGAAAGGAATCATTCATAACTAATTTCAATATATAAAAAAGGTAACAGAAGATCGTGTCATATCTATCGGGGGATAAGTATGCTGCCTACCATGGCAAGAGTATTTGGAAGAATAGTGAAACATAAAATGGAGCACATAAAGAAATTTACTGAAGAACAAAGTGGATTCAGAGGAAATCGGTCGGCCTCGACAACATCTGTTGCGTAAGACAAATGATCGAATAAAACAAAACGACACATATGACTTTTGTGGATTTGGAAAAGTATCCAGATGCCTCATATGGCAAGCAATGAGGAGAATGGAGGTTAAAGGGAAATGGATCAGAGTAGTGAAATCCCTATACCAGAACACCCAAGCAAAAATAAAAATAAGGGAACGGGTAACCAGAAGCATTGTAGTATCCAAAAGTTTAAAACAAAGCTGCACCTTATCCCTCCTGTTATTGAATATTTATGTAGGACAGGCTTTAGAAAGGTGGTATAGAAAATGCGAGAGGATGGGAAACCCCATACGTAATAAAACACTACATTCTCTAATTTTTGCAGACGGCCAAATAATATTTGCACAGGAGGAGGAAGACGTGATATATATGTTGAGAAAGCTGAAAGAAGAGTACGATTCGTGGGGTTTAAATATAAATTTTGGAAAAACTGAGTATATGTGCATTGGAAGACAAACAAATGAATTAAGAATCTTTAACGGAATAATTAAATCATGCACAGAATTACAAATACTTGGTTTCAATAATGTACATTACAGGGAAAACTGAGACGATATAGAAGACAAGGTTATAAAAGGAAAAAAAAGCAGCACAAGCATTACACGGAACTATTTGGAACAAAAACCTCACAAAAGAAACAAAGAAGAAAATATTTACGGGGGAGAAATGTGGCCGATTACTAATGAAGTTCGGGACGAAATAAGAACGGTCGAATTAGACTACATGAGGAGAAGTCTGCAGTATATACGAAGAGACCGAATAAGAACGGAGATAATATGGCAGGAAATAGGAATTACAACATCGATCAGTAGAAGATTAGAAAATAAGGCACTTAGATGGTAAGGACACGTCGAGAGAATGGAAGAAGGGAGATGGCTAAAGGAAATTCTGAATTCGTCACCACGAGGCAGGAAAAGAAGAGCAAGACCAGTCGTCAAATGGAAAACTTGCATGAGAAAAGTAATGATGGAAAAAGGACTAAATGAAGGCGATTGTGAAAACCGAGGATTTTGGAGCCTGAGAATGGTAGACCAGTAATGGGAAGAAAGCCAAGAGAGAGAGAGAGAGACAGAGAGCGTGATGAAAAAGGAGAGGGAGTCTGACATGGATACGAAAAAGATTTAAGTGTAAGTTGTTTCATTAATTATGCTGAAGTAAATAAAATAATGCAAAAATGTTGTCCTGAGTTCGAATCCTGGCAATATAGAGCGTTTTGGCATTTATTCTTGTTGAAACCTTAGATAGGGTTTAACAGCTAAAGCCCTTAAAGGCCATCGTTATGCTTATTGAATTTAGTAAAAGTTTCATGTAAGAGTAAAATAGAGGATTTTAAAATTTTGGTGGAGGAGCTACTGTATAAATATCTCTTCGAGGTTTTAGTCCTCAAATGGTACTTTATAGGGAATTTTGGAATAAATAAAATTGGTTTTCGTTAAATATATTAGGTTAAATTATATAGGGGCCTCGGTGGAGTAATGCGGAAACGCACTGCCACTCGAGGTTACGCGAAATTCAGTCCGATCGGTCAAAGTAACGAATCCCGATTCGGGCGAACGCATTTCGCTTAGTTAAGTTTAGGGTGCATGTTGCATGAAGGGTTAGTGTGTAAGGGACGCCCGCACCCCCCTGAAGTAATGCGAAAGCGGTTTCCAGGAGGGAACGGTAGTATGAATGACAGAAAAAAAACTTAAATGATATAACATTTTGAAACATTCATTTAAAGCTTTCAGTCTTTCTCAAAACTTTTTAATCTTCCATGTATAATGAAAATACGATTATATTGTTATTTTTAGGGAATTGTAAATTCACACATAGCAGGAATAAATAAACCCAAGTTGGTTTAACATTTACTAGACTGAAGCCCAAAACATGTAAACCACATCGTCATGAACATCAGATCGAAATATATTATTCTCTCTATCAAATTATTATTATTTTGAATAAAATGTATAAATTTGCCACACCAACGAAGTTCTATTTATATTTAAATTGTGTTCGAATTAAATCAGTGGCGTTCGACCATACTCTTTATATCCGATATGGTATGCAAGCCTGTAAACTTGCTTCGTGCTAAAGAAAAAGTAATTATCGTGTTGGGCACCGAGATATAATTGGCACGTCCGTAAAGTTTTACAGCGAGGTTTTATTGGGTGCCACAAATTAATTATGTAACCCTTCCATGTGCACAAAAATCCAGTGCGGCTATTTAGGTGGAAATTAATAAAAAAGAGCCCCCAAAAGGCCCCAGTTTAACGCCGTTGTGTCAGAGCGTTTAATTATTGAATCACACAGCTGGTTTAATTATCTTCTGATTTACGCATATTGCCAGCTCTTTCTATAATTAATCGCGTTCAAATTTAGTCCCGAGAATTCTGTTTCGTTCTGGTTTTCGACGCTGGGGCGCTCAGGAAGAGGGCGAAAGACAATGCCGAAGAGAGGCATCGGGAAGTTTAGGTAAGTAAGCACAATACGTGTCATTGGCAGCCTGCAGCGCTTCTCAAGTGGCTAATTCCGAAGCCCTACGGCTTCTTACGTTAAGTGTCTCGATTTTGAGCCCGTTTTAATTAAACTTAAGGCCGGAACAGGATTTTACAAGAACATCTTGGCCCTAGGGCGAGCTAAGTAAGATTAAGATCCTGGGCGGCCTTGAAACTAACGTAATATGTTCGCCCTAAATTACGGCTCTTTTCAATAATTAACCATTTACCTAATGCAAGTACAGGGTGTCATTGTGTAAGAATAACCGTTGGGATTTGCATTTACAAAAATTAATTAAGGATTCTTATTAATCTCAAAGTTATTTGTGCTTTGGAGAAGGTAAAGCCTAATTAGAGAGGTATTTTGTAACAATTGCAGTCTCTGATTAGTTTAAGATGCTGTAATTTCGTTAAATTAAATTGTTAGGTCATGCAATAGGCGCAGTTTAGAATTTTCGGTGAATTAAGACTGGCTACGGAATTCCTCTTCGGGGGTAAATGTTCCAATTAGTTGAATTGTTTTCCGTAATTAGATTAAATTAAAAGTCTTACGTTTATCGTGTTATTTAAAATATCTCAACGTTCTGGAGGATATTTAAATTTAGCAAGATTGTAGAATAAAGGTCACGGTAAGCGGAGAATCGCTCCTGACATTGAAGCCTAGAATCGGAACTACTTTCAATTACAATGAATCTAAGGTTCAACGTTATTTTCGAAGGGTCAATAATTTTATAAAAGTCGGTTTTTTAAAGAGTTAGAAATTAAGTTCAAGGTTAATTGAGTCGCTCTAGTGACGTTAAAGATTAGAATCAAAAATATTTTCAGTTACAATAAATTTAAGGTTCATGGATATTTTCTAAAAACCATCAATATTCCTTAAAGATCATGGTTATGTTCTTACGCACATGGTTACGTCCTGAGTCTCAAGGTTATTTTATAATAAATAAGGGCATTTACGAAGAAATATTGTTATTTACAAATTATTAAAAATTAAGCTCGGGATTAACTCTACTAATTATAAAGCTTAAAATCAAAAATACTTCCAGTTAAAATTAATTTAAGGTTCAAGGATATTTTCTGAGAATGAGTGTTATTGCTTAAAGCTAATGGTTGTGTTCTCACGCACAAGGTTGCTTCTTGAGCCTCAAGGTAATTTCATGATAAGTAATGGTGTTCACTAGGAAAGCGGTATTCAATATTAAGCTCAAGGTTAATTGAGCAGCTCTAGTGTTGTTGAAGGTTAGAATCAAAAATAATTCAAATTAAAATAAATTTACGGCTCAAGGATATTTCCTAAGGATCAAGGTTATTGCTTAAGGCTGGTGGTTATGTTTTCATAAACATGGTTACTTGACGAGTCTCAAGGTCATTTCATAATAAATAAGGGTGTTCATTAAGGAAGAAGATTATTGACAAAGTATTAAAAACTAAGCTCTAGATTAATTGAGCAGCTCTACTGAGGTTGAAGGTGAGCGTGGGAAGTTCTTTTAGTTAAAATAAATTTAAGGACCAATGATATTTTCTAAGGATTGTGTTAAGAGTTAAGGCACGCGGTTGTGTTTCCACACACACAGTTACTTGCTGAGTCTTAAGGTCGTTTCATAATAAATACGGGTGTTCATTAAGGAAGAAGATCATTGACATGTATTAAAAACTAAGCTCTAAGTTAATTGAGCAGCTCTACTGACATTGAAGGTTGGAGTCAAAAATACTTTTAGTTAAAATAAATTTAAGGATAGAGGATATTTTCTAAGGATCAGTGTTATAGCTTAAAGCTTACGGTTGTGTTTTTACACAGACGGTTACTTCCTGAGCCTCAAGGTCATTTCACAATATCTAAGGGCGTTCAATAAGAGAGAAGATTATCGACAAAGTATTAAAAAATAAGCTCTAGGTTAATTGAGCACCTCTACTGAGATTGAAGGTTAGAGTCAGATATTCGTTTAGTTAAAATAAATTTAAGGATCAGGGATATTTTCAAAGGATTGTTTTATGGCTTAAGACTCACGGTTGGGTTTTCACACACATGGATACCTGCCGAGTCTCAAGGTCATATCATATTAAATACTGGTTGTCATTATGAGAGAAGATTATTGATAAAATATTAAAAACTAAGCTGTAGGTTAGTTCAGCAGCTCTACTTGAAGGTTAGTGTCAAAAGTACTTTAAGTTAAAATAAATCTAGGCTTAAGGATATGTTCTAAGGATCAGTGTTATGGCTTAAGGTTCACGGTTATGTTTTCATACAGACGGTCACTTGCTGAGTCTCAAAGTCATTTCATAATAAATCCGGGTAGGTATCCACTAAGCAAAAAAGGTATTTACAAAGAATTAAAAATTAAGTTCATGGTTAATTGAACTGCTTTACTGAAGTTGAAGGATAGAATCAAAAATACTTCCAGTTAAACCAAATCTAATATTGATAGATATTTTCTAATAATAAATGTTGTGTAACGTGTACAATGTGTTATCAGACACCAAATAATTGTGGGCTCAAATTGTTTCAAACTAAGTAGTAGGTCATGTGACGGAAGGTTTGATTAACAAACCCTTAAAGTAACATAGGAATAAACGTTTTTATGTGTAGATTATGTTAAATTAAGACTTAGACACTTCTACTACCACTTAGCAATTAGTTTTTAATATTGCAAGCTATAACTTAATTAAGTGTGTGCTGTAATTGTGACAAACTAAGTTATTAGTCAGTAATTCGAATGTATTGTCGGCTCTAATTGCTTTAAAGATTTTAGAGGACAAGACCAATAGTTTTCTACTTGAGACAAACCTAACAAGGCTTAAGCTTGATTCTTAAAACTTGAAGTTCAAGGTCGTGATTTTAGAATACGCACAAGAAGCGACAGTTCTATTGTAGCTGTAATTGCTTTAAAGGTGTTAGAGGACGAGATCAAAAGTTTTCTCCCTGACATGAACCTAACAAGGCTCAAGCTTGCTTTTAAAAATCTGAAGTTTAAGGTTGTTATTTTAGAATACGTACAAAAAATGGCAATTATGATATTGTCGACTGTAATTACTTTAAAGATTTTAAAGGACGAGGCCAACAGTTTTCTCCTTGAGACGAACCTAACAAGGCTCAAGCTTGATTCTTAAATCTTGAAGTTCAAGATCGTGACTTTAGAATATATACAAGACACGGTAGTTATATTGTCAACTGTAATTACTTTAAAGATTTTAGAGGACAAGACCAACGGTTTTCTCCTTGAGACGAACCTAACAAGGCTCAAGCTTGATTCTTAAAACTTGAAGTTCAAGGTCGTGATTTTAGAATACATACAAGAAACGGCAGTTATATTGTCGACTGTAATTACGTTAAAGATTTGAAAGGACGAGACCAACAGTTTTCTCCGTGAGACGAACCTAACAAGGCTCAAGCCTAATTCTTAACTGAAAGTTCAAGGTTGTGATTTTAGAATATGAACAAGACACTACAGTTATATTGTCCACTGTAATTGCTTTAAAGATTTTAAACAAGGAGACTAACAGGATTATTCTTGAGACAAACCTATACTAAGGTTCAAGCTTGATTCTTAAAACTGAAAGTTCAAGGTCGTGATTTTAGAATACATACAAGAAACGGCAGTTATATTGTCAACTGTAATTACTTTAAAGATTTTAAAGGACAAGACCAACGGTTTTCTCCTTGAGACGAACCTAACAAGGCTCAAGCTTGATTCTTAAAACTTGAAGTTCAAGGTCGTGGTTTTAGAATACGAACAAGAGACTACGTTATATTGTCCACTGTAACTGCTTTAAAGATTTTAAACAAGGAGACTAACCGTTTCATTTTCGAGACAAACCTACTAGGGCTCAAGGCTTGATTCTTAAAACTCAAAGTTCAAGGTCGTGATTTTAGAATACATACAAAAAACGATAGCAGTTGTTTTATATTTAGTTCAGACCCTAAATTCAAGGTCGTCGTGTTAGTTAAAGTTAAAGTTAAAGCATGATTGTACAAATTTAGTGATTTACGACGAGTTCAAAAATGACTTCTTGTGGTTTCTTTTTTAATACTCAAAGTTGATGCATATTTTATAAGTTCATATACAGGTAACCATAGTTAAACTGTACTCCGGATTTGCTATCATTAGAGGTATTGAATCAAACGGCTGTTAGGTGATTGAGATAAATTGGTGCGTTAAAGAACAAGGTCAAAAAGGATCTCTTTACAGTTCGTGGCTGATTCTTAACACTCAAAGTTCAAGGACTCTATTTTAAAATTTAAAATAAGAAGCGGCAGATAAATTTTAAGTTTTAACTGCATTAAATAAAGTTATTGGCTGGTTGAAAATTTAGCGATATTCAAGATGGATATCAAAAATGCTCCTATTGGGGCACAACTAACGCACAATTTTATTTTTAATACTGAAAGTTCAAGGCTATGATTTCAAAATGTTTAAGTTTAAGTTTATATTGCATTAAATTAACTTATGAAATCAAAATTGTTGGTGGCTTTAAAGGATAAAGCAAAAAATGCCAACGTAATCCTTAAGCTCAATAGAAGGAAGAACAGTCAAGTTGTAGACATTAATTGCATTAAATTAACCTTTTGGATTACAGCTTAGTTGAGAAAATTCAGTAGTTTAAGTTTGTATTAAAAAGTTTCTCGTTTGAGGCGTATTTAAGACTCAGCCTCACTTCCTAATAGTGAAGGTTCAAAGTAATCGTTTAAAAATCTTCTGCAGTGTAAAGTATGGACCGCATCCTGTGATAGCGGGCTATAAGATCATGAATTTGTTCGGTTAATTGAGAAAATTTAGCATCTGTAAAATGTGATATTGAAATGCTCATATTTAAAGCAATTAAAATTTTCAAGACAAGTTTTTAATAAGTTCCAAGGTAAGATTTTCAAATGCCTGACAGAAAAGGCATTCGTTTAACTATTAAATATAATTACATCAAATTAACATGTTGGACTGTAAGATTTTAAAGTAATTGGGAATATCATCTAATTTAAATAGTTAAGAAAAACATTATGATGTTAAAGTAAACGTAAGTCTTTAAAGTTGCTGCTTAACCATCCTAGGTTAACGTTCTAAATTGTTAGGTTAATTCAGAAAGTTGACCTTATTTGTAGTGCTAGGCTCAAGGTCCTGCTTGACTCAAGGTTACCTGCTTGTAATTACTTAATATTAACTTCAAAATTACGTTAAACTGTAAACTCACTGAAATAATTTTACCACGTTAAGGTGAATTAGACCAATTATCCAACCTTTTAAAATTTTAATCCACCATCTGAGAAGAAACTAAGCATTTCTTCTAATTTGCTGCAAAAATTTTTAAACAAAGCTTTATTTACCAATTAAAACGGCAGATTGGTTGGATTTCCGGGCGGAATTCGGTTAAATTAAAGAGGTTAAGCTATTAGGCCATGTTGATTGCCATAGTTAATTGAGTGATGGCGGTTAGCAAACAAGCTCTATCGACAATTCCCAGTTCAGGGCAAAATTGTTTGTTGCACGTTTACACAGTGCCCTTGGGGAATATCCCCGTATCAAACTCTCGACACGTAAAACTAAAAATTTCTCCTACCGTGAACCTCTATCGTTAGCCACGAAACCAAGGGCTGCTTTAGGGCAGGACTTGTAACTTTGCATTCGTAGCGCGCCTTCAAGTCACCTCTGTTCAGAATTAGGTTCAGCTTCGAGGTTACCGTGGATAACCCATCCGCATCCTTAGAGGAACTGACGGAACCTGAAACAGAAAATAATGTTGTTAAAAAAATCAAATAATCACATTATTGTTGATTTTCACTTTATCGTATGAGAATCCTTAACGATTTGTTGTTATTCGTTTAGGATGTCAGGAAGAAATAATTTAATTGCCTTCTTAAGCCCAGAATTTTTTGAAGATTGTAAAAATTAAAAATATGCGTTCTACTTCAAATCAGTAAGTGAAGGTAATCTCCGGCGAACAGGAAGTGTAAACTTTCATATGCATGACAAGGCCTAAAATTTTTTATGTCAGTAAATTAAGAAAATACAGTGACAGTCGAATATGATGATGAAGATACTACAATTTCCTTAAAATAGCTTAAGTAGATTTCCCTTGTTTTTATTCCAACAGGTGACTTCTACAATCTACTTGTAAGTCTCCATTGGCGCAACTTGCATTAGTTAGAATTTGCACATTGAAGTTAACGATTACGGTCTGATTCAGCACAGGAACAGCTTGGACGTTTTTAACACCTACTAAGGCTGGCTCGCAAGCTCACGTGCCTGCAGGAATATTCATGTTTTTATAACAAATACATTAGCGCATCATACATGTAAACTTGCTTATTCGTGGAAAACCGAGAGTGATTGTGGACCCCTTTGTTAATTCAGACAAACGGGCGGAGACAAATCAATTTGTGAAGAGAAATGAGTATGGATGAATGAACAGTCCTTCACAGCACAGAAATATACGCAGGTATATGTGGCAACAGGCTGTATAACTGATATGTATTCATATCAAGAAGCATTAGAAAAAAGGGTCTCCTACAAGCAATTGGGGATGGATAAAACATAAGAATCAAGAGTATGTCAAGAAGAAAAGAGACTGAACATTGACTTACCTCCTGCAGAAATATTAGCAGTTTGATAGGCTTAAAACCAATTTATGAACTTTAGAAAAGCATGAAAAATATAAGGAATGAAAAAAGATTCACACAAATAATCATAACAATCGATACTTCATTATAAGCACCTCTTCTTCCACTGCTTCTTCAAGTGCTTTGTCTCCAACGAGACGAAACGATCTTCTCTACTATGCCTGCGTTGCGCGTTATTTAAAATACCCCATACATAGAGGATCTACAGCTTAATGTGGACTCCGAACTACGGGAACTGTGACTTACTTTTATTTTACATTTGCCACTGCCTCTCGCAAGGCAGTTAAAAATCCGATACTGGGAATGAAACCCCAGACCCTCAGTGTAGAAGTCTAACGCGCTGACCACTACCCCGCTTATTATAAGCAAATAGAGAGGAAGAAATAGAAAAAGAGCACGTTAGAAAATCTGAAATGGGATGTAACGAAGTAGAAAAAGTGCTGCGGGAAGGATACATACGAACAAAGCTACTAAAATATAGAAGTCTAAAAGTGACACTATAGAAATGTTTATCAAAGTAGAAGATGAAAGATTGCAGGTGAATAAAGCACTCGGTAGATATGCTGAATGTATAAAAATAGAGATAATTATTATGCTACAACTATCGGCGAATCAGTATTATAGGATCTATACGATAAAATGTAAGAAACAACAAACATAAGTCTAGATCAAAGTGGTTTTAGGACCAATGGTGTCAAATGAGAGCGGCCTATGTCCAAGAATGGACGACATAAGGCTACCGAAGAAGAAGAAGAAGAAGGTCATATTTAGGGACCATTGTTTATGCAGAACAAATTGTGGAAGAGAATAAAGCAAAGGATTTCCGTACTCGCATGATCTATACTTGAAATAGGAAGCTGTCGTGAGATGCAGAAAGTGGGACTCAATAAAAAGAACAATGGGCCTATATTGCTCAAAAACTTGATAGTAATTCAAAAGCGAGAATAAGAATAGGCCAAGCTTATAACTAACAGAGCAAGTCACAAAATTGTAGCTCTGGAACAGAATTTTATGAGTCGCTGTTTCCAAATTAGAAGGAAAGGTAAGCTTAGAACTGATACAATGTGGAAAGAGATGTAGATAACGTATTCTATAACAAAATCATTGGAAAATAGAGCCCTCGACGCTATGGGCCTATCTGATATATAGAGAAAGATCAACGGGCCACCAATAGATACAAGACAAAGTGGAAGGTCGTGTTTGAAGTGGAATGTGTACATATTAAAAGCCGTAAGATAAAGAGAGAGTCGAAATGACAGAACTTTGTGGAAGCGTAGAACGTCCAACATGTGCAGAAGAAGTAGCAGAATGACATAAATATCATTTACAACCTAAAGCCACGCTCGATAATATTTTGCAAGGATAGCCTATTTTTAAATATGAGCAGAAAATTTGCTAGATTGACTACCGTTATTAGTTGTACAACCTTTATTTTGATTGCATCAACGTTGTATTTATGAGAAGATGGAAAACGATCCCGAACAGTTTTCAGACGTTAGTGTTAAGGTTCGCCGATAAGTCTTCAGTCTCCACGCCCTTGTTACAGAGGGATTTCAAGAAAAATCAAACCCCAACGGATTTATTGTTAGTGATAGTTATTGTGGCTAGTCGACATATTGCATCGAATTAAATATTTTTGGCTTAATTTAATTAAAGAAGTGCCAATTCCTATCGACGTATAAATCCATTATATTCATTTAATTATGCCGTGGTTTTTATCTACTTTGAGTAATACTTAAATGGAAGCTCAACAAATACATATTTACAGATATATACGTAGCTTCCGTGGGTTCATAACAACATCTGTTAGCAAGAAAAGGTTTTAGACGAGAGCCAAGATGTCGTGGAATACTGAGGGTAAGGAAGGTACAGTAGGGTGGTAAATTCCTGCAAGTGCAGTCCTGCTAAGTCCTGTGGCGTCAGCTTTGTGTATTTTGGCTTAATGGCTTAGCATTTGCGAATAAACTAACTGATTTTTATGCTGGGATGGGGTGAGGTATTAGTGTTGTATTGTATTATATCTTCAAGCACTACAACCATAACTGGGTTATTGTACGCCCCAACTATAAATTTAGCGTATCTGGGGTGGTTCCAACCCCGTTACTGATTTTTAACTAGCCATAGATAGATCAATCAGGGTCGAAACTGCATCCCGTGGATCTAAAGGCAACTGCGCTCACCACTAGACCATTGAGGCCGACGATATTAGAGTTACCATTGTATTATTTATAATGTTTATGTGTGCTGCAATAGCAAGCTCAAGTATATTTGCGGTGGCTACGTATGTGTGTGCATATATATATATATATTGCCATGATATTACTGACACCTTAATTAATAAATACCATAAACATTACGTTTGTAAACTAATTATACTAATTTTACTACTTAAAAAGTTGTTGAATCGAAGTTACAGCAGATTATTTGCTTGTTAATTCATTTCCGATGTGGTATGTTAGCATCGTAATTTCTATATGTGGAGACATCCTAGTACAGGTGGAGTTTTTCTTTTTGTATGTCATGGTTACACAGGTATTATGTATCGTTGATAAGATTGGTACAGGCAGATTCTGAAATTATTATGTAAATTTTAAAATTCATATAAAGTTATCATTTGAACAAGGTTAAAATGTTAATTTGAATATTTAAACGAGATTGTAATGCAACGATAATTGTTCTTATGATTAATTTGATATTAAAGCAAGCTTTGTAATGTGTTATGAGATTAGATTCGTTTTAAAGTTAAATAGAAATTAAAAATTTATTAATTTTGTAAGGTTAAAGTTATAATTTTGGACCGACTTTAATAGAAAGGTCATTTAGTAATTGAAATTCTAATTAAAGGAACGTTATTAATGTGGATAAATATAACTCCAATGTTTCTTTATTGTTATATAAATATTATAAAAAATTTAAGTAGGTAATTATATGAGGTTTCTTATTATACAACTAAATTATGTCATGTGAGATGTCAAAACGTAGGAAAAATGATCAGCTATGTAATTGTGTACTTAGATTTAACTTTTGAATTTCCATAAGAAAATTATTTATATAATTAATATTGTAATTTAGAATTGTCATTAATGTACTTTTTTGTGATTGGTCAGTTTTAAAATAGTTGAGAATAATGATGAATTATTATTGGTTTAAATTTAAAACAAAATGCTAGGAGATTGAAAAATTTTGTAAACAAGAACAGACGTGAAAATTTTACTCCAAAAATTGTAATTAAAAGTGTTCGTAATAAAGAAATATATACCCATTATAAATAAAAAAGTGCTTCATTGTGTTCTACGAGAAAAATATTGTGCTTCAGAACCTAATCTTTGGTCATATATGGAGTTTGTAAAATAAAAGCTGTGGCAGATTCATTTGAGGCATTCCTCTGCTGGCAAAGTACACAAAAGGATCTTCAAGTGGTGAATCTTCGTGGTTTGATGTTCATTATGAGGTTATGTAAGAACACTATAAGCAAAAACAAAGCATATTAACCTTTACTAAGATTGGTACAATTCATTTGTGAACATTCACTTACTTGTGTGACATTTTATGTATCTTCGAGAACCACTACTTAACAAAATAGATAAAAGAAATCATATGACAAGAAATAACCGTTTACAAGCAGCTGATGCAATAACCAGGTAGTTCTGTTTGCACTTGGGAGCTGCGTAGGATACCTACGCGCATCGCAGGGTTGGATCGAGGAAAATTGGTTTCAGGTAATTCTTATAAGAAAGTTATTTTTTTTGTTTATTAATAAAGAAAATGAATGTGTATAATTTATGTAAAATCTGCATCGGTACAAATTTTATTGAGCATAGTTAATTTCTTAATTTGATATCTTTATTTAGAATTTGGATCATTTAAATACCTGTCGTTTGTCTTTTTGTGTCTCTATATTTAGAAGTATATGCAGTACCCTGAGATAGTAATCAACGATTATTCTTGAATAAGGTAGGTTTTTATGTGAACAATATTTGCTGTAATTAAGAGCTAGCAACATTTCTGTTATACCGGGTTGAATGAATGTCTATGGTGTTTACATAAAGTAAAGTTTTGATTAAGATTTGTACTTTTGTGTATACAGGGAAAATTCCCTTATTTGACTAATAACAATTATTATCACTGCGAAAGCTATAATCACTATAGCAAATTTTATGGCACTTTCAACATACGAGCATTATACAGCAATATATATATATTGTCATAAACGTTCAGGCCAAAGAAGTGGGCCCACGTTTACAGTGTCATTTTCTGACAAAGTTGATAAAAGGTCCACATTGGGACTGACATTATTAAATAAATTTTTTAAAATTGACACTGACAGATTATTTTATTTTGACAATAAATTTAATAACTCAGAATTTTGAAAAAAGAAAGAAATCAAAGATTATAATACTTTGTATAATCTGCCCAAAACTAAACGCTAGCTATAATTTAGGCGAAGAGCTTAGAGACTGATCTCTTTTTAGTCGGTTCACTTTTAAAATAAAAAAAAAAACTTTATGATTCGTATTAGAAAACATACAATATGTGCAAAACTAGCTCAAACAAGGATTACTACACTGTACACAATTCCTTCGCCCTGCTATAGCTGACCTAACTATTTCCACAATAACAATAAATACAAACGGTACCTTCTGCAGCTTTTCAGATGTTCTCTGATCTTCGTACTCCAATTTCTTCTTCAAATTTTATAACAGGATACTCCAGATAATTTTGTAGATTAAAAGACAATTTCATTTCAAAGAGGTTTACTTGTCATGTAGTTATTCTAATGATATAATTCTTCTAATTACTTTAAATTCTAAAAGTATTTTTTTTTTATCCAGATTTTTCAAAAATTCAACTCCTTCAATTTTTTTTTATCAATATCAATAACTAAAAACAACAGCTCCAATTACCAAGGGTAATTGTCACACCAGGATACTAGTTTTTTAAAATAAAATACATTATAACTTTGCCAAATATAAACACATTTTGGTATTAATATAATTATTAAATATGCACGACGAAAAACCAAATAAAATCCAAGTCAGCCGAATAAGTTCTCAAGTAATGAAACACTTCAACCCCGCATGTCCCAACACAAGTCCCCACACTATTTCTTTTCACTTTAGAACTCCCATCATAGTACTCCAAATCATGTTCCAACACAAGTTCCCACACTATTTCTTTTCACTTTAGAACTCCCATCATAGTACTCCAAATCATGTTCCAACACAAGTTCCCACACTATTTCTTTTCACTTTAGAACTCCCATCATAGTACTCCAAATCTCCAACTAAGTATTAACTTTTTGCATTCCATTCGAATCCTTGTATATTTTATTAATTGTTATTGTTAAATAGGTTCAAGCTTGACTTGCAATCGGCTTAAATATATGACCAGCATAATAATACGTGTGTAATCCAGCAAGACACATATTGCTTAACAAAAAAAAATTTACCGAATCTCAAATTATTGGTAAGACGTACGTACCCTTCGACTAAATTAAAAGAACTGCAATCTTGGTTACCATGACATAAGCCCCCTTTTGAAATTTAATAAAAAAAAATAACGTATTACCACAATTAAATTAATATTTTAATAAAATAAAAGTATAACAAAATTTTTTTTTTTTTAATAAATTTCAAAACATGATGAACAATTAAAAAAAAATAACATGTGCCTAGATATGCCAAACAATAAACAAGTTAAAATGTCAAATTGCAAATTATACAAAACTTTCATAACCTCAAAAAAAAATATGCTAATGCTTGTCAAAATAAACTTCAAACATGGAACTTTGTTAAAAACATAACCATAAACTATTTTGTAATTATTTAAAATATAACCGAACAAAAATAACTGTTTACTACACTACATCATTAAAATTTTATATATAATCAAGGTAGTTAATTAATTTATATTTAGACAACATATAATTGGTTTCCACTTAATTTTTCTTCTTTCATCTCATACATAACTGTATAACTTTCATAATTCAAAGACTTATCATCTTTCACCTTAACATATCTTCTCGACAGTTCATAAAATTCTGATTCCTAATCCGTAGGATAATTAAATATCTTTCATTTAATCATGGGCCTTCGTTTATAATAATTTCTTTTAATTCTGGTTTAATATCAATTAATCCACCTTAACATCAATATATCTCCATCAATAACTCCAATTATTTGTAGAACCCTCTTTCGGTATTCTTACAATTTAATATATAATAATATCATTTCATATATAATAATTACCATATCATATCATCTCAATTAAAAATATTTATAACCATTTCAAATTCCATTATCACTTACTAATCACCCATTTTAAAATTATAATATCTTCTTATCTTCATCATATTTCTCTTCTTCTTACTTACTGTCATCAAATCTATGCTTTATTATCTTCTTAATGAACCTCTTGATCATCTCCAAATTATTTTTCGTTATCTTCACATTTTTAAACAAACTCAGCTACTGTATCCATTAAAGTATCCACCATTTTATATCCAATTCCATTGTTGATAATAGTTAAAATTATTATCATTACAAGCCTTTATTATAATTATTGTTATTATTGTTTGTCATTCTAATTATCATCTTCATTATTCTTGTGGTTATTTTTATTCTTGTCCATTCTATAAATATTTCCTCCTTTGTAATCTTTATCCATTTTCGTTGCTTGTTTCATCATCCAATTTCCAAATCTTGCTAGGTCTTCTTAATTAACCTTAATTTTTATTAAAATAGGCGGAGGTTCCGGAGGCGGCTTCGGAAACTTTGTAGTCTTCGAAGGCATTCTTGTTTTTCTATTCGAAAACATCCCCCTATGTTTATTCAAAAATTTCATCTGCTAACTAACTTAATTAATTTTATTTTTATGAACATAAAGTTGTCATACAATTTCATTTCTTTTTTTCTATTATGCAACAATAAATAATTCTTATTATTATCCAAATTGTCAAATCCTATTACAAAATTATTTATAAATCCTACTCCCCATTTAAATTTTTCTTTCACTTCAAATTTTGGCAACATCTCATGGTTAATGTTTGGCTCCACTTGTATATAATTTGCCCCCGAATAAACTCTTCCTGTACCTTGTTCAATCTTACTAAATTTCTTTTCCACCTCATCCATAAATTTTCCTGAGTTAACTTGTATCTCATTAACTTTTTCATTTAGATTTATAAATTTTCTTTGAACTTCCTCTTTGTTTTCTTTAATATCCTTGTGGTGTTGATTAATCGCATCAGCCATCTTATCAATATGAACTTGTGTCTGTTCCATTTTACTTTCGACACCTAATTTGAATCCTTCCAACTCCTGTTCCTTTTCTTCCCATTTTAAACTTACATTTTCCTTAAATTTTATGAAATTTTCTTCCAGCAGTCCTGTTTTAACACACAAATTTCCTTTCGTTTCTTCTACGTACCGTATAATTTCATCAGTTTTTGCCAGCAATCTATCCTCCATTGCTTTGTTTTCCTTCTTTAGTTCCTGTTTAATCTCCTCTGTCTTTGTTTGTAGTCTGTTTTCCATCTCTCTCATTTCTTGTTTATTTTCTTTTATTAACCTGTCTTCCATTTTCTTATTTGACTCCTCTAATTTTGCAATAGACTCTTGCATCTTTGACATTATTTTATTATCCCTCTTTTCATTTTCCATCTTTAATCTGTCTTCCCTCTTTTCATTATCTATCCTCATTTCCATAAGCATTCTCATAATTTGTTCCATATTCGTTTTTCCTTGTTTGCCCCCTGTAAGTTCTTCTTTTTCAACTTCCTCTGTCCTCTCGCTATCTTGAGTTTCCTCCTGCTGTGGTTCTTCACACACTTCTTTATCTACTTCCATACTTCCTGATTCTTGTTTACTAAATTCAGCTTCTTTTCTAGTTCTACTTCGTGTTTGCATAAATAATTTTATTATTTATTTATAATTATACTATGAACGGACTAAGTTTTTGATTAATTAACTACCTTTAATCTTTTACTTAACAAAATCTATGTGTATCAAATCGAATAGATTTTAAATAACCAAATAGTTCAGTAATCAAAGTCTAAATTTTCCTCCTCGTTAGGGACCTATATTTCTTGTTTTACTCACTAGAGTAGTTTTATTATCGCCCCACGTTGATGCGCCAAATTTCTGTCATAAACGTTCAGGCCAAAGAAGTGGGCCCACGTTTACAGTGTCATTCTCTGACAAAGTTGAAAAAAGGTCCACATTGGGACTGATATAATTAAATAAATTTTTTGATAATTGACAGATTATTTTATTTTGACAATTAATTTAATTACTCAGAATTTTGAAAAAGGAAAGAAATCAAAGATTATAATACTTTGTATAATCTGCCCAAAACTAAACGCTAGCTATAATTTTAGCCGAAGAGCTTAGAGACTGATCTCTTTTTAGTCGGTTCACTTTTAAGATAAAAAAAAAACTTTATGATTCGTATTAGAAAACATACAATATGTGCAAAACTAGCTCAAACAAGGATTACTACACTGTACACAATTCCTTCGCCCTGCTATAGCTGACCTAACTATTTCCAAAATAACAATAAATACAAACGGTACCTTCTGCAGCTTTTCAGATGTTCTCTGCTCTTCGTACTCCAATTTCTTCTTCAAATTTTATAACAGGATACTCCAGATAATTTTGTAGATTAAAAGACAATTTCATTTCAAAGAGGTTTACTTGTCATGTAGTTATTCTAATGATATAATTCTTCTAATTATTTTAAATTCTAAAAGTATTTTTTTTTTATCCAGATTTTTCAAAAATTCAACTCCTTCAATTTTTTTTTATCAATATCAATAACTAAAAACAACAGCTCCAATTACCAAGGGTAATTGTCACACCAGGATACTAGTTTTTTAAAATAAAATACATTATAACTTTGCCAAATATAAACACATTTTGGTATTAATATAATTATTAAATATGCACGACGAAAAACCAAATAAAATCCAAGTAAGCCGAATAAGTTCTCAAGTAATGAAACACTTCAACCCCGCATGTCCCAACACAAGTCCCCACACTATTTCTTTTCACTTTAGAACTCCCATCATAGTACTCCAAATCATGTTCCAACTAAGTATTAACTTTTTGCATTCCATTCGAATCCTTGTATATTTTATTAATTGTTATTGTTAAATAGGTTCAACCTTGACTTGCAATCGGCTTAAATATATGACCAGCATAATAATACGTGTGTAATCCAGCAAGACACATATTGCTTAACAAAAAAAAAAATTACCGAATCTCAAATTATTGGTAAGACGTACGTACCCTTCGACTAAATTAAAAGAACTGCAATCTAGGTTACCATGACAGTATCTATTTTCTACCCTTATATTACCTTCTTCTGTATACATCGCCTTTGTCTTTCCCCAATTTATTTTTAAACCGACCTTCTGTGATTCTGCATTCAATTCTTGTAACATTTCTTGTAAGTCTTCTTTGTTTTGAGCTATTAATACTACATCATCGGCATACCGTAAGTTGTTCAGGTATTTGCCGTTGATGTTAATACCTTTCTCCGACCAATTTAGCCTTTGAAAACATCTTCGAGAGCCAAATGAAACAATTTTGGGGATATACTGTCTCCTTGTCGTACACCTCTCTCCAGTTTTATTGGGTCTGTATCCTTGTGAAGTTTATAGGTTGCGGTTGCCTGATGTGCTTTATTTTCTAATAACTTCATATATCTATAGTCAATCCTACAATTTCTTAGAGCGCATAATACCGCTCATACTTCAATCGAATCGAACGCCTTTTCAGACTCCACGAATACTAAATGTACTGGGAAGTTATATTCATTACATTTTTCTATAGGTATGCCCATTATCATTAGATGGTCAGCAGTCCGATATCCTTGTCTAAAGCCTGCTTGTTCTTGAGGCTGATAGCCGTCTAATTTAAGTCTGTGTCGATTTGTGATTACTGTAGTCAATAATTTGTAAAAATGGGAGAGTAAACTTATGGGTCGATAGTTATCTAATTTTCTATTATCACCCGTTTTGTGGAGTAAGACTATTGTGGCATTATTTCAGCTAGCAGGGATTTTACCTTGTTGTAAGCGCTCATTTAGCAGCGTCTCTATAATTTGTATCAATTTCTCCCCTCCCTGAAGCATCATATATGTTGTTATTTCATCTTCGCCTGGTGCTTTATTTGATTTCATAGCCTTTACCGCGTATATTACCTCTTCCTCGTTTATACTGGGCAGTTCTTCTGAACCCACGTTTATTATTTTTTGATTTTGGGGAATATTATTTGCGTGGGCTAGTGTTTTGGTTGGTATAAGTTGGTAAAATATTTTTCTACTATCCTCAGTAACTGTTCTCGGTCTGTTATCACTTCATCTCTTTCATTTATGAGAGAGTATATCTGTTTGTGACCTAAATTGGGTCTTAAGCATTTTAGATGTTTTTCATCTGTTAGAATGTCGTCAATTTTATTTCTGATTGATCGATTCGGACTTATCCACGTCCATTTTCGGTTAAATGCTTTTTTGAAGAACGAACTCATCATATATAAATTATGTTCGTTTAGGAAATTTAACATTGTCAAACCTCAGTCGTTTCGAATTCCAACTCTAAAATCTCCTATTTGATTTTCAATGTCTTCCTGTTTGGGGCTAATTTTTGCATTGAAGTCCCCTATGATTATCTTATGCCGTTGGTTTATCTTCCATTGCGATCTTCACGTCGTTGTAAAAATCTTCTATTTCTTCCTCCGGATGGGTACATAGGCTATGTATACTAAAAAGAAAAATTTCCTGTATGTTCCAATCCATAGCGTTGTTTTGTGGCAGCCTGCTCCAACCCAGTGTTTCTTAGCAGCCTTCCTCCTTCTGACTTGCCGGTTGCTGCCGCAATCGGGATCAATGGGAGCGCTGGGGACTGAGGGTCGTACATTTAATTCTTGATTCATGATTCATCGTAGGTTTAGACCTTTACTTCTCACGCTGTCAAGTGCGGGCTGGGAAGTTGATTTTCAGCCGTCCTACTAGGAACCAGACGCTGTTTATAGCCGTCCATTCTAGATCAAACGCTATTCTTGTACCTATTAGTCCGCGGGAGGTTTTTCTTTCCCTCCTACCTGGTATATATATCGGGCGTTCCCTATCCGCCACTTGGGGGCGCGCCCTCTAGGGGTTACAGGGTCTCTCGAAGGAAATTCGCTTAGGATAAATTAAATAAAAGTTCCGGTAGGTTACATTAAAAGAACTTAATATAAATTAAGATGAAGATTAGGTTATGTTACAGATAGGATCCCATGTATTAGGTTAAAGTATCACTGGATTACGTAAAAGTAAAATTAATTTAAACTACATTCAAGTTAGCTTGAATTAGTGTAAATTAACATTAGTTTGAGTTAACTTACAGTCGAGTTTTGTTTGGTTAAATTTAGGTTATATTAAGGTAAGTCTCGTTACATTAGGCTATGTGACGGTACTGTTACGTTAGATTAAAACCGGTTTACTGTATTCTTGTTAAATTTACTATTGTTACGTTACATCTAGATTGTTAAGTAATGTTGGTAAAGCGTCGATTAAAGTTAGAGTAAGTTATCTTCTTCTCGTCTTCTTCTTCGTCAACCCTTCTTTGTCCCCTTCTGGACGTAGGTCTCCCTTAATCCTTTTCATACTTAACGATTCTTGGTCTCCACATTGCAGTTCTGATTGTCCATCGTTCGTCTGGTTGTCTAGCTATGTGACCCACCCAGTTCCATTTAAGCTCCGCTACTCTTCTACTGATGTCTATAAGTTTTGTTCGACGACGGATTTCAACTCTGCTGATTCTATCTCTAAGCCTTAAGCTAAGTATATTTCGTTCCATGGCATGCTGAGCTGTTCTTAATCGTTTCATGGATTTTTTCGTAAAAGCCATTGTCTCCATGCCATAAGTAATTATAGGTAAAATGCATTTGTCATATACTTGCTTCTTTAAGTTCGTTGGTATTTCGCTTTTCAGAATATAAGAGTTTGCCAAACGCTGTCCACCCTTGTCGGAGCCTTCTAGTTATTTAGGCCGTTTGGTTAGCTTTCCCCAGTTTAATGATATGTCCTAGGTATATATATTCTGTCACATTTTCTATTTGAATATTATCGATGACAATAGGAGTTGGTTCTGGTTACGTGATAGTTCGTCTTTAATCCCGATTCTAGTGATCTACTATTTAATTCTGATAACATATGTTGCAGATTAGTTTGATTGTCGCTGATAATGACTATATCATCTGCAAAGCGTAGATGATTTATGTATTTTCCATCTACGTTTATCCCCATTTTGTTCCATTTCAATTGTTTAAAAATGTCCTCAACTGCTGCAATAAACAGCTTAGCAGATATGGCACCTCCCTGTCTGACATTTCGTTATGTACTAATTTCTTTAGTTGAATTCACTGTATCTTCATCTATTCTTACTGTCATTGTAGCATGGCCATAGATATTTTTGATTAAGTTCGTATATCTAGAATCCACTAGCATAGTACTAGCCTACTACTAGCCTAGTACTTTTAGTACCATCCAGGTCTCGATCGAATCGGAAGCCTTTTTATGAAAAGTGGATTATGATCCACGAAGACCAGATGAAGAGGTAGGTTATATTCCTTGGCTTCTCGATTAAATTTGTTATTGTCTGGAGGTCTTCTGTCGTGCCGAATCCTTTTCAGAATCCCGCCTACTCCGGGGGTTGGTAAAATTCCAATTTATTATTCAAACGTTTAGTTATTATTTTCGTCATTAACTTATACAAGTGTGAAAGCAGGCTAATAGGTCTATAATTTTCCATGTTAGCACGATCTTCCTTTTTATACAGTAGAATCACTTCGGCGTTGTTCCATAGTTCTGGTACTTTGCCATCTTCTATGCACATATTTAGCACTCTTTGGACCATACGTAATAGCGAGTCTCCTCCAGAGCTGGGTACGAATACTAAAAATAGTATCCGAATACTTTTTTGAATACTTTGTTTAAAAAGTATTCGAAATACTTACAGCATCTGAATACTTCGTATTAATAGTATTCAAGTTACTGAGTACTCAGTATCTTCAAAGTTACGAATACCTTGAATACTTGCATTTGAAATGGCATTTGCGTGAAGACTAAACTTATGGTTTGGTTGGGTAGTAACATTAACTACAAAATAAAACTTTAATTTTGATTCAGACGGTAACAAACAAATTAACATTATCTATACTTATTTCCAGTGGAATATCAAAAAATGAGTTTCAAACTTGCGGGAAAGTATTCGACAAATAATAAAGTGTTCGCGGATACTACCTGCAAGTAGTTCAAGTATTCGCGAGTATCCGAAGTATTCGCGAATACCATTTATGACGGTCGAATAGCGAATACCGAGAATAATAAGATCAATTCGAATACCAATTACTTTTTATGCCCAGTATTCGAGATACCAAATACTTTTTGTATAAAAGTATTTTAAGTAGTATTCAAACTACTAAGTATTCGAATACTTACCCAGCTCTGTTTAAGAAGGGTTTATCACCGTTAGAAATTTATAATGACATGTCCGTAGTGTTGGGTGATTCTACTCCGGCATATGAAGCAACTAAGAATTGGTACTGGGATTTCAAATTAGGAAGAAGTCGTGTCAACATGCACCGGGTGTTGGACCACCAAAAGCTGTTGTCATTCAAGAAACAATTGATTTGTCCCACGATATGGATATGTGATCGGAGAATTTTGGTCCAAATATATTGCTGAGGCAAGTGGATTTTCCGTTGGACGCATTGAAAAAGTTTTGTACAAGGATATGGTTCTGCAAATGTCTTCGCACGATTTATCTTGTCACTGATCAGAAGTGAGCCAGGTTTTTCATTACTGCGAGGTATTTGGGATGAATGGACGGATTGGGTGGATTTTTGGAACGATTTGTAATTGTAGATGAAACCTGGGTTCAACACTTTGATCCAGAGTCAAAATGGTAGAGTATAGAATGGCGGCAGCATAGTTCCCTCCCACCAAAGTTCGTGAGGCTGTAAAATTGAAACACGGCGTTGTGTTCCACCAAGACAACGCTCCCGCTCACAAGAGCTGTGTTTCTATGGCTGCCGGCTACAATGCTGGATTTGAAATTATAGAACAACCTCCATATTCGACAGACCATGCCCCCCAGTGACTTTCATCTATCCCCAAATTTTCTGGGAACTCATTGTTTGGACGATGAAGAGGTGATGGC
>JABXWE010102168.1:0-20597 GCA_014611495.1 Limonius californicus
ACTAAAAATAGTATCCGAATACTTTTTTGAATACTTTGTTTAAAAAGTATTCGAAATACTTACAGCATCTGAATACTTCGTATTAATAGTATTCAAGTTACTGAGTACTCAGTATCTTCAAAGTTACGAATACCTTGAATACTTGCATTTGAAATGGCATTTGCGTGAAGACTAAACTTATGGTTTGGTTGGGTAGTAACATTAACTACAAAATAAAACTTTAATTTTGATTCAGACGGTAACAAACAAATTAACATTATCTATACTTATTTCCAGTGGAATATCAAAAAATGAGTTTCAAACTTGCGGGAAAGTATTCGACAAATAATAAAGTGTTCGCGGATACTACCTGCAAGTAGTTCAAGTATTCGCGAGTATCCGAAGTATTCGCGAATACCATTTATGACGGTCGAATAGCGAATACCGAGAATAATAAGATCAATTCGAATACCAATTACTTTTTATGCCCAGTATTCGAGATACCAAATACTTTTTGTATAAAAGTATTTTAAGTAGTATTCAAACTACTAAGTATTCGAATACTTACCCAGCTCTGTTTAAGAAGGGTTTATCACCGTTAGAAATTTATAATGACATGTCCGTAGTGTTGGGTGATTCTACTCCGGCATATGAAGCAACTAAGAATTGGTACTGGGATTTCAAATTAGGAAGAAGTCGTGTCAACATGCACCGGGTGTTGGACCACCAAAAGCTGTTGTCATTCAAGAAACAATTGATTTGTCCCACGATATGGATATGTGATCGGAGAATTTTGGTCCAAATATATTGCTGAGGCAAGTGGATTTTCCGTTGGACGCATTGAAAAAGTTTTGTACAAGGATATGGTTCTGCAAATGTCTTCGCACGATTTATCTTGTCACTGATCAGAAGTGAGCCAGGTTTTTCATTACTGCGAGGTATTTGGGATGAATGGACGGATTGGGTGGATTTTTGGAACGATTTGTAATTGTAGATGAAACCTGGGTTCAACACTTTGATCCAGAGTCAAAATGGTAGAGTATAGAATGGCGGCAGCATAGTTCCCTCCCACCAAAGTTCGTGAGGCTGTAAAATTGAAACACGGCGTTGTGTTCCACCAAGACAACGCTCCCGCTCACAAGAGCTGTGTTTCTATGGCTGCCGGCTACAATGCTGGATTTGAAATTATAGAACAACCTCCATATTCGACAGACCATGCCCCCCAGTGACTTTCATCTATCCCCAAATTTTCTGGGAACTCATTGTTTGGACGATGAAGAGGTGATGGCTGTTGTGAATGAGTGATTTGTAGTGCAGGACAAAGAGATTTTTTCTAAAGGCATTCAAGCTGTGCATCATCACCTTCCCCCTGGAAGGTTAACATAATCCCCCGATTATGTTGAGAAATAAAGTTGCTTCAAATATCTAAGTCATCTATATCAGAGACAACAAATGATGAACCGTCTGCGTAGATATTAAAAACTGTTTCACGGGGATTATCTTAAAGATGACATCAACTTGCTAACTATCGAATGGAAGAGACAGCTGTGTAATAGTAAAAACCATACTATAGCTCGTTGGTATTAAATAGTGATGAATAAAGTGAGTAGTAATTCTTGCCAACTTAAAAAGATGTACTGTGCCAATTACTGGAGCAATAAAGTACTTGCTATTGTGGAGGCTCATAAAGTTTCGTTACCAGGAAGTGCACAATAAAGAACAAAAAATTAGGCAATTAAGCCACTTAGCTTTCCGCTTGCATCCGCGTTTTTGCTTTTATAATTTCAGAGTTCATATAGAGTGATATAAAATGTAATATTATAAAAACTAATTCCTGACGCCTAGGTCATTGATTCAATTTCTAAACAAATATAGAAAGTTGATTGAATTTTACAGGGTAAGTGTATAAAGTACGTAACAAATATAGAAAAAGATAGCTAAAATGGATAAAAAGAAAAAATAATAATGTAACTACAAAAAGTATACATTCTAAAAGAAAAATCGACGAGGAACTTATAGCAATACAGATTAAGCGAGATGAATAAGTCATTGAAATAGAATGGCTAAACCTTAATAACATAATTAATAAAGTTCTGAATCTCTTGGAAGTACCAGTCACAAAAGGATTAAATATGAGAATCGAAGAAGTTGAAGTAGCATTTAAATATAAGAGGAATATGAGAGAAGATACAATGAAGTATAACGAATATGTAAAAACAGAAGACAAACTAAGTTGGACATCTTCACATTAGTACAATCGAGACGACGTTCACTACCTAACCCAGATTTTCGATGCGGTGGCTGTAGTGCAAATGCAAAATGTGATGGTTAAACTCGAAGGTTACTATTTTTCGGACAGAACCGATATTGAAAGCGCGCAGTTCAAGTTTAGAATGGATTGACCCCAATTAAGCCACCTTGCTTGTGTGCAATCCGCTGCCAAAGTTTCAGATATATTGGCTACACTGGACTACACTTACACAGTAAACAAGAAGATGTATGCCAATCAAATCAGAAGGATGGTTTAATTATTACAAAACAGTGTTGAAAACTAAAGAGGAAGCGCCAACAAGTAAATTGAACGAAGCATTAGTTAGGAGAAATGCCTAAATAGATCGAATGAATAGCTAAACATTTAAATACAGTTTCGAAGACAAAATATAACCCTTAAAGCTGATAAAGATAAACTGGATAAAAAGAAGAACTCCCCAACAGTGGAAGATAGCAGAGATACTAACAACATTTAAGAAGGGGAATAGAACACTCTGCGAAAACAGGGGATTCCTTTATTAAACACCTTCTGGAATGATGAATTGAACTCTGAAAAATATCAAAGAAGGTATAAATAAGAATAGCAAATTAAGTGCCGAAGTGCTTTGTTCAGTGCTTTTACATAATGTGTATACCATATGTACTGTATGGGTTACCTTATTATATTCTTGGTGTTTCTGAGTTATCCAGTTTATGCGAAATATAATATCTGTACATGATGTGCCTCCTCTAAATCTTGTTTACTATTCTTATACCTTCTCTAATATTTTTTAGACGTCAATTGATCCTTCTAGAATATATTTCTTTTCCACGGGTTAGGCTAGCCTCCTACCCGGCATATATACAAAGAGGGCTCACAGAACTTACTCCATTGTAGGCAATTAACAGGCCATTGGTCTACACACAGAAGAAGAAGAAAAATGTATTTTCTAAATAGTGTCTAATAGACCACTGGAAAATTTCTACACGAAAGTATTTTAGCAGGTAAAACTCCCAACATCATTAAACAACTGACGCGACTAGGTATAAACGATAATGGGCATGAGAGTAGTTAACCTTCGCGTTCCAACTCTAGAATGTATAATACAAAACCTACAATCTTTTATTTGGGCAATGGCGACCTGCAACATAGAAATGAAGTCGGAATATTTGTGTTCCAGGACATTAAATGAACGATCAAGTCATTCGTCCCATTTCTGACAGAATGTTACTATTACCACTATTACTAAAGGTAGCCCCATTGGACACCAATTTAATAGAAGTACATATCCCCACTGCTTATAAGAAAAACAAAATAATTGAAGAAATCTACGAACAACTGGATATATTTACTAAACATACTAAAAAGAACGAAATAACAATTGTTACGTGTTTATGTGTGTAAAGCGGTGGAATTGCTGATACTGTGACAAACTAAATCTGATAATAGGGAATACCATCTTTATACTCCCTCCCCACAGGCTGTACACTTGGGAGTCTTTCGCTGACTCACCAAAACATAATATTAAGACCTAGACCGTTTTATTGCTATACCTGAAAGGTTTCGTAATGCAATAAAATTAGCCGACTTGTGTCTCTATAACAACCTTATGGTATGTTAGTTTGAATCTAAACTGAAGCAACTCGATAGAAAAAGCCCAACGAAAACAACACACGTTACTGTGTAATGAGGAAATAAAGCAACAAGTACAAGCGCACCTCAGCCGAAATCTAACAGAATGTAATGAAATTATTGCTGCTGACTAGGATAATAAAACAAGATTATAGGGAATATCCAGATAACATACACAAAACATGTACCCGGGAAATAATTCAAGAAGACAAGAAGAAGTAATCAATATCTGATGAAACACTCAGCTTAATGGAAAGCGGAGGAGCTCTAACAATAAAAATCAAACAAAACACCATGGAATGCACAGGCAGATCATGAAATGGATGTGAGAAGCAAAAGAAACATACATAGGGGAAGAATACAATGAGACTGAACAGTCTGAACAAAAATAAGACAACAAATAAAACTGCCAACAAGCTTGGTGATGAAAATTTGGTAATGGAAACAAAAAAATTTCGTGACGATTAGAAAATATATGTCGAAGAACTCTGTTATGACATAAGTCCAAGGACTTATAACATTGCTGACGCTGTGGGCCACCAATCACGAGGCACAAAATGGAGAACGCCATTTCGCATATAAAAACATGGTCAAAAACAGAAGGATACTTGATTCCTTGTTATATTTCTTTCATCGCCATACTGAAAAAGTCTAATGCAAAACATCCAATCAGTAAAAGCTAATAAGCTTTATAAACCAGTTTACCGAACTTTTGCCAAAGTTATCCAAAATAGAATTACAGCAGATGTGACTCAGAAATCAGTTAATTACAGTTTGCCTTCCGAAACGCCTTTGGCGCAGTAGACACCATTTTTGTTCATCCAATGCTGCAGAGACATGAACAAAGTCATTTATCTCTGCTTAAGTGACCTCACGAAGACGTTTGATCATATTAAGTAGGAAAGACTACTAATGATTTTGGAGAGAGTGAGCCTTGACGACAAAGACCTAAGGATAATGGCCAACTTGTACTGCGGTCAATCTGTAAGCATTAATGTTCAAAACTGCGGCACCGAAGAAATTGAGATAAGAAAAGGAGTCCGCTAGGGTTGTAGCCGTTCTCCGTTTCTATTCAATATTTAAACATCGACAATCTTTATCGAATCATAAAATTTGGCTACTCAGAAGTCAGCGAAGAATACGAGTTGAATTTGAACATCTCAAAAACAAAGTGGGTATTCATCAGTAAAAGCCAGCAAGCAGTTGGACTTTTAATATTAAACAACTAACCAACACAATATCATAAAAGATATTCTTACCAAGGATCCATAGTCAACTTTCAATTGGATCAGTCTATGGAAATTAGATCCAGAATCGATAAAGCACGAACTTTGTTCAATAGCATGACGATTTTACTGAGAAGAAAATATACTTTTTTGGGGTTCTAAGTCAGGTTGGCCAAGTCACTATATGCCTCTTGCTTTTGTTATCTGGGGTTAACGCATGGACAATAACAGAAGTAGTCGTGGGAAAATTGGAGCCTTTAAAAATGTGTGTATATCGTCGCACTTTGCGAATCCCTGGGCCCATCACGCCATTCAGAAAGAAGCGCTAGGAAGAATAAGAAAGCAGAAGGATTCCATTCCATTTACCATTAAAAAATCTCCAGCTGGAAGACTTTGGACTCCTTCTGCTAATATTACAAGCAAAAGCGGAGAATAGGAGGGCACCCGGTAGGCGAGGACAATCCTGGATATACAATTTACGAGAATGAATCGGTACAACGGCTTAATAGTGAGAATGGTCAGACTACACATGGAACAGTAAAGTTCTATCGAGTATTCAGTTCGATCTCCGGATCTAACGGTGTATGTTATTACTTGAAGGAAACTTAAAAATTGAATTTTATAGAGTTGAACCATAAATTGTAAAGTTATTACATGAACAGCTTCAGGATGTACTGTAAAAATTTCTTTATTAAGTTGTATATATGTTGTTATTGTTATCTGATCAAGTGTGATCTAGGACGTAGTTTTCCGAGCTTCTCTATGCACTTAGGCCACATTTGGCCCATTGTACACCCTAACTAAGAATTTTGCCTATCTGGGGTAATTCCAACTCACGTAGGGATTTTTAACGTGTCACACATTGCAGTGGCACGGGACCTACGGCTTTACTGCTTATCCGACAGAAGGTAAACTTTCAGATTTTTCCCTGCTAGAAAAATCTCACCGACCTTCAGACCGGATTCGAAATCGCGTCCCTTGAATGTAAAGGCGAGTACGCTAACTAGACCACCGAGGCCGGCCAAGTTGGATATAACAACGTGGTGAAAGGAATACAATAATTTGAATCCTTGAAGTGATTTAATTATCAGAATTATTGCGGTTTTTCTTGTTGCCATTTATGGAAATTTAACATATTTCATTTTTCTAGGGCCTACTAAATATATTTGTTTAAAACTATATTTTCAAAAAGCACCACCCAGTTATTAGAATTCAAGAATATCAAGAAGTTTTCGCGCAATTTTTAAAGTTATAGATGAAGTTGTGGATGATCTATTACCTTTGTTTGATCTCACACCTCCACCGTGCTGCTCTTTAAGATCTGTACTTTGATGCGGTACTAATTGCCTCTTGGCAGCGCCAGGCTTTACAAGGGGCATAAAACACGTACCGCTTTTACAAGCATAGAAAATGCTTTCACCGGTCATACACTAAAAATAATTTAATTAGATATCTGGGAAGAAAAAGCGCTTGAAGGGCCGGGGCTTATCACAGAGAGGCGTTTGAAATCAACTGGCATCGAATGAAAGCCCTCAACACCTGGAGTGCAATGGAATGGAAAGCGTCTGATGTCGGCGATTAAAGGGAATTGGCTGCGGTCGGGGGAGTTATCTTTCGGATGCTACTGTAAGTGCTATCTAAATTGGCAACGCTCCATTGCGAATGGGGGATTTTACTTAAGTCGATTGTAAGCGACCCATTTTCTTCTGTTGCAAGTTCTATTGAGCATATTGAAGTTCAGTCGACAAATTGATCTTGTTCAGGGGATTCCGCTACTATTACAGGAAATGCAGCGTATCGAAACAACCTGGTCTATTTCAATATCTGCATTGTATTCTAGTTTAGATATAAATTCTTACAAATATATTAATATTGTTAGACGCTTTCTCTGCAATAAAGTTGAAGAAGATTTTTCCATAATAGTTTCATAATATTGAACTGTAACTAATTCACAACACCAGGTTTGACAGTTTACTTCCCGGATTGAAGCTGCAGGTCACATTAAATTATATTATAAGTAGAGCAGTATACATATAATAGTTCGCTGTTTTATCAATAGAGGTTGGTTGGTCAAGCAGAGATTGAACAGCTGTTCGTTTGTGCGCAGTTCAACGAGTGTATTAAATTTTGTTATAAATGGGAAAAAATCCCACAAAAAGTGTTGAAACTATTTTCACTGATAACACCCTAAGTCGTTTTAGTGTGTTTGAATCGTTGAAGCGTTTCAAGGATAGTCGTAGGTGTGTTTAGGATTACGTTAGAAACGAGCGTGTGTCGATTACTGAAAATGCAGATTCGGTCGCAAGATTTCGTGAAATTGTGGCAAAAGATTGTCCAATGAGTCTTCGGGATGTCAGATGAGTTGAACATCAGTAGGAAGATTTGGGAGAGTGGAAGGTCTATGCAAAGTACAGATGAGCAAAAACAGAGGAAAGTTGCATCGTTCATTGCGCGCTTACTTCATTCAGGCTTATTGTGACATTACAAATTTTCCGATCTGTCTTGCCATAAGTGATACACTATGATGCTAGGATGAAACGTTAGACTATGCGTGGAATAGAAAATCACCACCAAGACCCAACAATTTCATTTGCTAAAATAAGAATTGAAATCAGACTGATTCCTTGTTTTGATAAATGGAAATGATCGATAAATACCTTGTGCCTGAAGAGCAAACAGTAAATAGGGCATTCTAGGTTGAAGTCACGAAGAAGTGTTTATAGCGCATTGCTCGAGTGTAGGATAGTTATTGTTGCACGTTAATGTACCTGCCTATTCTGCACTCATTGTAAATATTTTCTCATGAAACCTGGTGTTGTTGTGTTTAAAAATCAATTCGATTCACCTCATTTGATAGCAGTAGACATTTTGCTCGTCCTTAAAGCGAATACTATTTCCAAAAGTATACGATTTCAAGAAGCTGAAGATGTTAAGAAAAATGTAACCGCCGAATTGAAATTAGTTTCTTCGACGTCTCCGCCGACTATTTTCAAAAACTTTTCATATGTTACAGCAACATTTTTTGAGCAATTTGTTTCTGTAGTGTAGGTTTGTTTTCCAATTTAATGTGTGTGTAATGAGGTATTTAGGAAACCCAGCTTCATACCAAATGGTTTTTGATTCCACCAATGAAATATATACACGTATAAAAAAAAGCAAAGGAAGCATTTTTTTTGTAAATGTGACATTTAGACATGATCCCATAAATAAGTACTACTTTAAAAGTCTTTAGAAGACCTATTTATTTTTGAACATTCAGGCACTAAAAAAGAAAATGTTCTATTAACTATATAAGAAAGCTACACCTTAGATTTTGTGTGTTTAGTGCTTCTATGTTAGTAGTATAAACTCAATACTACTGGGGCCGCTCCGTGGGGATGTAGAGGGTGTGCCTAACACAAAAGCGCCTGATCAAGAGGGGCGCCGTTTCAAGATGAGAAGTAATAGTAATTTTATACAGGGCTCTTATTCATGAAGTAAAATTTACTACATAGATTACACGATTAAAAATTAACAGTCAGGCGGTAAAAAGGGGACAGTAAACCCAGCAACCATAATCTCTATCCGTTTTTCAAAGCTAATATAACATCAGAAAAAATATTTTAGAGCGGATTGTAATACGCTACGCATAGGATCTATCAAACATATGTTTGGCTATTCCAATTGTTTAAATAAGTTTTAGAAACTGTTCATACAGAAGAGAGAGAGTAAGGAATGAAGAAATAAAAAATAGAATATAGGTGCAGCAGACAGTTGTAGAAAAGGTGGAGAATAAAATTTTAAAACGGTATGGGCATTTATGGAGGATGGCAGAAGAACAATGGCTGAGGAGTATTACGGACTGGTCGCCTGCGGGCAGGAGGAGAAGGGGAAGGCCGGAGCTGAAATGGAGGACAGAAATTAGGTTATGAGACACAAAAATCTAACATCAATGAATGCCGAAGACAGGAAGTTATGGCGAATGCACACCAGTAACCGATGAAACATTGGAAGGCTGATATATATATGTATATAATCTTCTTAGAGTGCCTTATCTCTTACGACAAATAGCGATCTTCCCTCATATGCCTGTGTTATGCGTTTAAAGTGCCACAGACCTACAGCTTAACGTGGGCTCGGAACCACGCGAGGTGTAAACACTTCTACTCCAGAGAAGATTTACTAGCTAAAATACCTCGCTGATTAGCTAATGCCTTGCGAGGGAGAATGGCCGTGAAAAATCCGACGTTCCGGTGGTGGGAATTGAACCCCGGACCTTCAGCGTAGAAGTTTAACGCGCTAACCTCTAGGCTACGACCGCCTCGGCCGTATATGTATATAGATATATATTTATGAAAATTATTTTTCTCAAAAATTACACTTTTAGTGTTAATCATTGCCTGGAACGTCGTTCTCTGTACGGTTCCACGTTTAGAAACGTTTACTTTAGAGATGTATTAAAAGTTTTAATTTTTAAAATACAAAGTTGCATAATTAGTATATAGAAGTTATTTAACCTCATTGAAATAGTCAGAAATATTTTTAATAGCCACTATACATAGGAGGTACTCTCGATTACAATCTGCCCAAAAATAATATTTCTAATATTGCATATAAGCTGATTCGTTTTAGCAGACTCACCATGTACTATACCAAAGCTCAAAATGTATTATTGCTTTGTGATTTTTTGACAATTGGGAGATTCTCTATTTTTATGTAGACATATGTATATCGAGTATTTCCATACTAAATATATAATTTTTTTTTGAATTTTGGATTTCTGTTCTATGGTGGCGCTGAAACTTTCAACAAAGGCACCTCTTATCTACGGGGCGGCACTGCTGATTCCTATTGTTTAAACCAGCCCACGTATAGATCATTATTGAAATTATAGGAAAATCTAAGCACAGTGTTGTTTTTGTTTTACATTATTGTTTATGTTACGTAGAATAACAACGTTAATCAAATATTCACATGAACCTTGCCTAGTAATGAGGCGCCGCGGGCTTCATCTAGAAAGAGTTGTTATAGAGCTTTCAACTTTTGACACATATAGTTTACTAATATATCCAAACAACACATCATATTTCGTCAGTTTAATTTTGTTGCTAATCTCAGACATAAAATACTATCAGTGCAGTGTTGTGATTTTTAAGTAAACAAAATTGAACATCAAACCGCGCCTAAATATCTACCGAAACAAAGACACGAGCCCACAGAAAGTTTAAAGACACATGAAATATGCTTTATGTAAATTTTCTTCTTCCTGTTAGTTAAAATATGGTGTGGTGAATTTAAATGTGGCATCGAAAATTGTCATAGAATAACAAAGAGTTTTTCATAACATTCTTATTAGAGAGTTCTGTATAATAATAATATTTCCAGAACGGATTTTCCACACAGCTTACGTTGACCTGATATGGTGCGGTGAATTTAAATGTGGCATCGAAAATTGTCATAGAATAACACAGAGTATTCCATAACATTTGTATTAAAGAGTTCTGTATAATAATGAAATTTCCAGAACGTATTTTGCAGACAGCTTACGTTGACTTGATATGGCCCGGTGAATTTAAATGTGGCATCGAAAATTGTCATAGAATAACACAGAGTTTTCCATAACATTCTTATTAAAGAGTTCTGTATAATAATGATATTTCCAGAACGTATTGTCCATACAGCTTACGTTGACCTGATATGGTGCGGTGAATTTAAATGTGGCATCGAAAATTGTCATAGAACAATACAGAGTATTTCATAACATTCCTTTTAAAGAGTTCTGTATAATAATGATATTTCCAGAACGTATTATCCATACAGCTTACGTTGACCTGATATGGTGCGGTGTATTTAAATGTGGCATCGAAAATTGTCAGAGAATAACACAGAGATTTCCATAACATTCTTATTAAAGAGTTCTGTATAATAATGATATTTCCAGAACGTATTGTCCATACAGCTTACGTTGACCTGATATGGTGCGGTGAATTTAAATGTGGCATCGAAAATTGTCATAGAACAATACAGAGTATTTCACAACATTCTTTTTAAAGAGTTCTGTATAATAATGATATTTCCAGAACGTATTATCCATACAGCTTACGTTGACCTGATATGGTGCGGTGAATTTAAGTGTGGCATCGAAAATTGTCAGAGAATAACACAGAGATTTCCATAACATTCTTACTAAAGAGTTCTGTATAATAATGGTATATCCAGAACGGATTTTCTAGACAGCTTACGTTGATCTGATATGGTGCGGTGAATTTAAATGTGGCATCGAAAATTGTCATAGAACAACACAGATTTTTCCATAACATTCTTGTTAAAGAGTTCTGTATAATAATGATATTTGCAGAACGTATTTTCCAGACAGCTTACGTTGACCTGATATGGCGCGGTGAATTTAAATGTGGCATCGAAAATTGTCATAGAATAACACAGAATTTTCCATAACATTGGTATTAAAGAGTTCTGTATAATAATAAAATTTCCAGAACGGATTTTCCAGACAGCTTACGTTGACCTGAAGCGAACAAGAAAATAATAACAATAATTTTCTATAAGTTCATTTAGAAACGAAAACATTCAAATTACTGCAACAATCTTTCACAAAACAACTTCTGATTTCCTCCGTAACAATCAGGGCACCCATTCATTTTATTAGCATTTGTAAAATTTATTTTCTTTCAAAGTACTGCTGGGAGAGGGAGGCTATTAGATTACAATTGTAATTATACAATATTTTGAAATATTGTTAAGGTACGTGAGCCAGCTAAGTTATCCCCCGTTGAAAGTAATTGACGCAACCCAACATACATACAGATTGGCAAGCAAAACCACGTTTGCTTTAATTTAATTAAACCGATCACTGTTGTATACTTGTGATCATACTAAGTCGAGCTTTTAATTTACTTAAATTTTAAGTATTAACGAGAAAAGAGATTTGTTGTGTTTAGTTTTGGTATTTGCCGTAGAAGTGCGGCTGTAGCCCGCAATTTATCCACCAGGTGGTATCCAACTAGGAGTCCACCGCCTGAAAAAAAGCAACATGCCTTGAAACTTCTTTAAGAAATGAAGATAAGGTTGTTAATTCCAGAAAATGTGATTTAGACCGATTATGAACACGGAAAATAAGTTAGCAGTATTAGAGGCAGTGAATAAGTGAAAATGACTGCTAGAGAAAATTGCAATTTTCTAATTCCTTTCAGAATTAGAATTCTATTGGATTAATTTTTTTTAAATGTGTATGGCTTGGAGATCTGACTAAACTCTCAAATAATGGTGAAGGTAAGTCGCTAAGAATTACGCAAATAATATATTTGGAGGAAATTGGACTGTCAGAGAAGCGGTGCATGGCCACCAAGTAGTATTACTACACTACCATTTTTTCTTTGAGTTACATTAAAGAAATAGTATACTGAACTGCGTTAGTAAATCAGCATGATTTATAAATAGAATGATCAAGGCGTGTATATAAATTACAACTGATGAGTTTGCTCAAGGCTGAAGACCGTATTTAAAATTAATTAAAAAATGTATAGAGGTGGATTTAACTCTTACTGAATTAAAAAAGCTATGTTATTTATTTTTTGTTGTTTTTCATTTGTTTAGTTTGTGTAAATTATGTTAATTTCTCTAGGAAGAGGTTAACTTGACAGAAGGTAACAATTTTGCTATAGTATAGAAGGTTCAATAATCTCAGTTGCTGTGATAGATGTATGATGGGTTACGTCAAACACTTTTAGGGGGGGGGGGGCTTAGAAGGCCCACCTTGTATGTGTTTCAACCTATGTATCATTGAAGGGAATAAACAACTTGCCAAGTAAAGCGGTACTAAGTTTTAACTTTGAACAAAGGATGGCAACTTCCTATTTTAATGTAACGTTTAGTATAATATAATTTTATTCGGAATTCGATGATATAACTTCCACATGCGTTAATTAAAAAAGGGATAACTGGATATTCCTGATTGCAAATCCAATATGTTAACTTTTGCTCCATACTGACTTACACCATCGTTTCAGTAGTAATGGAATTAAATAAAAGTTTAATCCAGAAAGGATGGTGTAAATCAGGAAGGAATAATGCTTGATATATCGTACTTCACAGTCAGAACAGCATCTATGTATATTATATTACCGTATTCAGAGAAAATTTAAAATTAAATTATAATATACAGGGTGTTTCACTTATAACAAAGTTATCATAGTTTCTGGGTAAATTTTAAGTGAAAATTAATATCTGTTTATGTCCCGTACTAGTGGCCTAGACGTTTAATGGTCATCTATAATATAGGAGCAATATATAGTAATATACGGGTGGCCTTGATCGCAGGGACACCTTGTATATTTTCAACATTATAAATCTTACATGAATATGTATGAAACTACCTTTACATTGATGTTATACATTTAAATATAATTTAAAAAGTTAGATGAACTATTTTTTGTTTATATTATATTTAGTAGATGAGGTTGCATTTCATAATAATAAAGGCATCAGTAGAATGGCTCTACGAATGTATATGTTCTTACTCGCGCCATACTTTTTACTGATTTTAAAATATCGAACTTGGAAGAAGTTGTATAAGAATTGATTTATATTTGGCTTTAAACCATTTTTGTTGCACGAAATTTATATCAACGATCTACTAAGTTTATTAAAATTAGTTTTAACACTCAGTTACTACCGTAGTTTGCCTTCCGTTACTAATCAAGAGCAGCAAGAATGTTAATTTCCCCGTACGATCAATTCCACCGAAAAATGTTGAAACTCGAGGTGATTTTTTACTGTAACCGTATAAACCCAAGAGACATCTCGTGTGTGATGCGGTAGATTATGTAAAAAATGGGGAAAAGCTACGTGAGGAAGTCTCTTTGGATTCAACTTGATCCCTCCAAGTTCGCATGCTTTTGCTAAATATAGCAGTGGGATTTATAATGGCATGCATCTGTATACTGAGCGTTTCTTGAAAAATTCTGTTATCTATTTATCTGTTTAAATGCAGAAATGCATTTACTGGTAAAAACTAAGCCAATAAGTTCAATACTAGTATATTTTAGTTTATTAGCTACTTGTACTTTTGGCAACCTTGCATTATTAAACAATTGTCTATAAGCAGCAATGATAATTAATTAAGAACAAGTTGTCTAGATAAATTACGTTTTGACTAACGCGATTTATAGTTTGTTTAAAAACTACAATTGTATGTCAGAGCATAGTAATAGTACAGTGTTGCAAGATATGAAAAAAAGTATCGTGTAACAGGGATGATAATAATTAACTCCCGTGATAGACATCTTATAGTTGTCATTGCCGTTGGTCAATTTGTTGTTGGTTGAGATCTGATAACTGTTACTCGTCAACTATTGCTTCTTTCGTTTCTGTAACATTCCGTGTTTAGCCTTGATTTTGGCGTGACTGTTTATTTATTGTTAGTCAACGGTGTCGTGTATTTTTAATTAAACCAATAACCTGCTTAAGATTAAAAGTAACTCGAAATGGTGAGAAGGTGACGAAAGGGGAATGTTTATATTGAATTTACGTGTGTATTCTGATTTATCAGTTACTTATCAACAACTAGTACAACAAGTTTACAGTTGTACAAATGGAAAAGTTGCACAGATAGTGTGAATTGTAAAGAAGATAGTGAAATAAGCAAAAAAAGAGCGAGAAATATCCAACAAATAATGCAACCCCTTAGTTATCAGAGAAAGCTGCAATACAATACTGCCCGTGTTTTAGGGATAATGTACTGCATACATCTTTTATAGTGTTATAGTTTTCCGTTGAAACATCAGTCAATCAATAATGGTATGAAGAAGATATTGTGTAATTGTTTGTTAAACAATTACATAATATTGAATTTCGAGAAGGCTACTTTCAGCAAGATAATGCTCCAGCACACACTTTTGTACATGCCTGAAGGTTTAGATAAAACAATTTTGACCAACGTTCCCAAGATTTTACAATCCGGATCTATTTTGTATCTCTGCATAAAAAACCATTTTAAAAATAAGTATTAAACTTTGGAATAATTCATCAAAGGGACTTTTCTTACTTGGACTTTAATTAATAAATCCCATTTGTTAGAAAACCATATAATCGTAAGCGTTTAATTGATAATAAATAATCTTCAAAGTAATTTCTGATTTCTTCTAAACATTTATCATGCTCATCAAATTAGATTCGGTATAATTTTCATAAAATTATTCATAATGATATATGTGCAGTACTAGTGGTATTGTTGCATTTAGGTGATAGTGACAAAGAACATGCTCTATTGCTATAAGTTTAGTTTTAAATTATTATTATTTTTATCCCATATGGAATTAGGCCAGCGATTTAATACCAAGGATATATTTTGATATAAGCATTAGAGCTTACGAACAATTTTCCAATATGTTCACTTCATATTTTTCTAAAAAAATAGAAACTAAATCACTTAGTCAAGAATTACTTTTAAACTAGCAAACAGGACCTGTTTGCTATTTTAAAAAGAATAAGTTATAGTAGATGTTTTCTGTAATTTTACGAGTATATACAGGGTCAGCTAAGTTGTTTTTCCTTAAAAGTGATTGACGCAACCCAGGATATAAGCATTTCATCAAATTTTTCTTCAATTTAATTAAGTTGATCGGTGTTGTCTACTTTTGACAATGCTACACCAAGCTGTCCATTTACTTAAACTTTCAAGAACATGTTTCAAAATAACGAGAAGACAGATTTGTTGCTTATTTTGGGCAAATGTCATGGAAATATGGCGCAACCTGCAATTTATATCCCGGACGTTATCCAACTAGAAGTCCACCGCCTTAAAATATCAGTTGCCTTGAAACTTCATCAAGAAAAGAAACGAAAGTTTGTTAATTCCAGAAGATGTAGGTCCAGAACAATTACAAACATCGAAGTAGTGTTGGCATTGTGGGCATTAGTAGAATTCAGTTAGAATTTTGAATTTTGGAACCAAATGTATTTCATCTCTATTACGTTATTTTGGTGCACGATCTGCATCAAAATAGCCCTCAGAGAAGGCTGAAATTTTCTAATTTCTTTCTTAATCTACGTCTTTTGGATGGCTTTTTTAGAAATTGTGTATTGTTTAGCGATGAGGCAATATTTTCAAACAGTGGTGTAGTGAATAATAATTACTAGACCACACCTTGTTGTGTGTACGACAAGAACTTCAATACAAACATGATGATTGCCTGGTCACTACAGTTTGCTTGTCAGGAATTGTTTAAATAATGTATCTACAGAGAAAAAGGCAAGAGCCTCCAGAAGGTTTATAATCACATGAAAGATGTTTCATGTAAATTTTCTTCTTCCTATTAGTTAAAATATGCGGTGAATTTAAATGTGGCACCGAAAATTGACGTGGAATAACACACAGAATACCATAACATTCTTATTAAAGAGTTTTGTATGATACTTGATACGTGCTACCCAGAGGATCTGTAGATGTTTGGTGTGACATTGTAGGTAACCATATTATTACACCACACTTTGTTGGTGTTGTTGGAAGATGCAGAACTCAATGTGCGACAAAAACTTCAGTACAAACATGATGATTGCCTGGTCACTACAGTTGGTTTGTTAGGAATTACTTAAATGATGTGTCTACAGAAAAAAGAGACACAAACCCACAGAAGGTTTATAAACGCATGAAATATATTTCATGTATTTTTTTTTCTTCCTATTAGTTAAAATATAGCGCGGTGAATTTAAATGTGGCATGGAAAATTGTCATGGAATAACACATAGAATTCCATTAAATTCTTATTAAAGAGTTTTGTATGACTCTTGATACATGCTACCCAGAGGATCTGTAGATGTTTGGTGTGACATGGTAGGTAACAACATTATTAGACCATACTTTGTTGGTACTGTTGGAAGATGCAGAACTCAAGGTACCACAAAAACTTCAGTACAAACGTGATGATTGCCTAGTCACTACAGTTTGCTTGTTAGGAATTACTTGAATAATGTCCTTAGAGGAAATTGGATTAGAAAAAGAGTTGTGTATCCGATGCCACCAAGGAGTTACGATATCACTCCCCTAGATGTTTTTCTTTGGGGCACAATTAAGAAAATATTTATACCAAACTTCGGTAATAAATGAGGTACTTATTCAAAATAGAATAAGTAATGCGGGTACATCAATTTTACCAGTAACTCTTTATCGAGTAAAAAGGTCGTTTTAAAAAACGAGGATGGAAGTGGAGATTGAAGCTAACATTTAATGAATTAAATAACTTTCATGTTTTTCATCTCTATGGAAAGTTTTCCAAGTAGTATTTATTCTGAATCCAGGAAAACGAAGGACCGCAGCGGACACTTCAAGATGAAGAAGTTTCTCAACAATTTAGAGAGTATAAGAAGAAGTCTAATGGGTTTGTTCAACCCCTTTGAACAAACGCATTAGACTTCTTCTTATACTCTCTAAACTGTTGAGAAACTTCTTGATCTTGAAGTGTCGGCTGCGGTCCTCGATATTACGCAAGCGTTTGATAACTTGTGGCATGCAGGCTTCATCTAGAAGTCAAAAAAGCATTTCCCGCACTGTTTTTATCGTATACTTAAACCATGTGATAACTGACAGACATTTTCGGGTAAAACGTCAAGAGGAGCAAACAGTGTTTTATCCGATAACGTCCGGACTCCCGCAGGGTAGCATCCTTAGGCCGGTTTTGTACTTACTGTGTACTGCAGATTTTCCTACTACAAGACAGGTCACTGTTGTCACATTCGCAGATGGCACTGTGGATACTACAATCTGTTAATTTAAATCAGATCCAAAGCTAGTTAAAGAAGCAGTGTATTAAGACCAATGTGACCAAATATATGCATATCACATTCACCACACGCAGAGGAACATATCCGCTGGGGTCACTGAACAATCGAGTGCTACCTAAGGCTGAGAATGCCGAAAACCTCGAAATGCAATTGGATCGCCGTTTGACATGGGCCACACACATACAGACAAAACGTAAACAACTCGGACTGAACGTTACCAAACTATACTGGCTAATTGGTAGAAACTCCCGTTTAACTATTGAAAGCAAGTTGCTACTGTATAAAACCATCATTAAGCTTATATGAACTTATGGAATTCAGCTGTAAGGCTCCTCCTGCTATTCCAACATAGAAATTATGCAGTTGAATAAAAAACACTAAGAATAGTCGTTGAAGCTCCCTGGTACACCACCAACGAAATCGTCTAGCGAGACCTCCACATGTCTTGAGTGAAGAACGAAATTTGGAATTTCAGTGATAAATGTTGATGATAGATTAGTGAATCACGCAAACACTTTGGAGTCTTCTTCATAGAACCGGCCAGGCCAAGAAACACAAGGGGTTTAAGCCTATGGACGTTCCCAAAAACTTACCTTTGTCGTTATTGTAATCAATACTAATAATTAGTTATGTAGTTTTTCAGTTTGTCAACCCTTCAAGATAGTAGTAACTACAAACTTCATCTACCGATTGTAAATAATTTTACGATGGGTGTGAATAAAAAAGTATTGTTGTTTTCCACTTGTTTAGTTTTTACTGTACTACGGTTGTACCACGGGGTGCCTTCCTTGTTAAAAACTAATATAATTAATTTAGTAAAGCTGATAATTACCAGAGTAAGAGATCAACTTAACAGAGAGTAACTATGATCCATTGCTATACTTTAAAAAATTCACTAATTTCAGTTGATTTGGTACATGTCTGATGGGTTGCGGCAACTACTTTTAAGAAGGGACAATTTAGTTGGTCGTTCCTGTATACCCTGTGTATTTACTAGAAAAGCAATCAATAAGAACCGAACCCAGTCACGCTCGACTAATTCGAAAGCTTAGAATTAACATTTAGCTATCTTTCCCAATGTTAGCCTGCTATCATTTTCTATACAGACTAAAATACCACGTTTGTAGGGATTAAGAAAACGAGTGGATAAAGTTAACCTTTTCCGGCAGGTAAATGAATAATCTGCTTACAGTTTCGGGAATGGCGTATGATTTATATCTCAACTTCCCTTCGTTCGTTAAGTTTTCCTGCAATACAATGTAGCCCAACTTTATTTACCTCAGTTTGTAAGTAGTTTTTAACTTTTATGGCTTCAAATGCGGAAATAAATTTATGAAGTTCAAACATAAAGGAGAGGTTTACCTTTTGCATTGCCGAAGATATTTGGACCGTTGTCCTTAGCTTCATCCATCGTTGGTTGGATTTCGTTCTGCAATCAGAAAAGGGCATTAAACGTTGGGAAGCTGGCAGTTTTTTCGAACACTGATGCGTTTAAAGAGCTATGGCACTAAGAAGTATAAGTATAGGATGTCATACAATTAACTGACAAAGTCAAAAGGTAAAGTCAAGCTGCAAAGTATGTACATTGATTCCTAAACAGCATACCTATTTTATATCATACAAGAAGTGTAAAAATCTAAGCTGTATCTACATTTAAATATAATATTTGAAACGAGTTAGAATATAACCTCGTTTTAAAAGAAAAGTTGGTTTCTGATGCCAGATTTAAAGCAAAAAAGTCTACGGCTTTGCTAGATACAACTTTGATTCTTAAATTCAACAACAAATAGTAGAAGTAGTAGTAGACTGTAGTTAGTAGTTGCAGTAAACTGTAGAAAACCACCAAACATCGAATAGAACTGCAAGAAAGTAAAGAGTAATGCTAAAAATATTCACAACCTCTTGATTTTACGCAGGGAGTGATAGTAAGCCATGACTGCCCGAATATTCTTCCAACTTTGTGTTGCCGCTTTCGCTGGCTCTTCCATAAATCCTTCCGTTTCTTCTTTCTCAGCTCTGCAAAGATACCTTTCTAGACGATACGCTTAACAGTAAAAGCTTGAGCTTCAGCAATTGTCAGCAATGCACTAACACAAATTCTAATTTACCTCTTGTGATTTATGCTTGCATTTTCTAATATTTATTATTTCAAATCTATACCACAATAGTTAATTAAAAATGAGCCAAACATTTTAAACTTTTCCCATATTTAAATTATTAGATATGCTTTTCGGCTGTATTACCTTTATGTATGTGTTGAAGCAATTGAATTTAAATAAAAATATCTTACATTGGCATACCGTCCACTGAATTGTCACTTATATGCACTAGCAATTTTACGAACGAGTTAATAATGCCCCCTCAGTTCAGTGAGAGATATATTGATTGAATAGTATATGCTTTGAGGCTGTATTACCTTTATGTATGTATTGCAACAATTGCATTTAAATAAACATATCTTATACTGGCATATCGTTCGCTGAATTGTCATTTATATGCACTAGCAATTTTACGAACGAATCAATAATAGGCCTCCCAGATCAGTGAGAGATATATTGATCGAATAGGATATGCTTTTCGGCTGTATTACCTTCATGTATGTATTGCAACAATTGCATTTATATAAAAATATTCTATACTGGCGTACCGTTTACTGAATTGTCACTTATATGCACTAGCAATTTTATGAACGAGTCAATAATAGGCCTCCCAATTCAATGAGAGATATATTG